>APFE030148240.1:31035-77709 GCA_000404065.3 Pinus taeda
GAGAATAGGTTCAACGTCAGAACCTTGGTTGTATCTTTCTCTGCCTATTATTCATTAATAAACGACTGCTATTATGGTCCCAATCTCATTGCCTATTATGATTTTTGATTTATTTCCTTTTTGACTGAAATATAGTTGTACTTTGGTGGATTTTATGCTTGTAGTTGTCTCGGTCTTTGCATGTGCAGGTGTCCATTCGTGACGATCGCTAGGATTGTGACCTTCTGAAGCAAAGGAGTTGGAGGGTCAACTCTACTTCGACATTTGCGTTGGATTCCAGGTTGGTCTTCGTAATCCACCTTTTAGTATACAACTAGGAACTTGCATACCAGCGTGAATTGATTGTTTCTAGACCCATTTTGGGCTAGTGGGATTGCCTCTGTCTGCAGAGGGGATTTACCTGTTTAACAGGATTGTTCCTCTTGGGAGATCCCCAATAGGAAATTCCAGGGTGGAGAGTGAATTTTCCCCCCTTCCTTCCGCTCTGTTATCCTCCATTGGTCTTTTTCCTAAATTGCTTGCTCTATCCTCAGTATCTTCTGTTTCTTCAGGTTCTTCTACCGGTTCCTCAACGTGCTCTGGTGTTTCCAGCTTCCTTTCAGGTCCTAGTACTTCCTCTGTCTGGTGATCTGTTTGGGCAGAATGTTGGATCTGAGGTCTTCGGGAACTTGTTCTCTGGGATGTCTCGGCCTTTGAAATGATCTCTTCAATGAAAGTTTTTCTTCGTCCTCTTGTGCCCCTGCCGCCTGTAAAGTTAGCTTTCCTGCATCCTCTCATGCACCTATTATTCTAAAGGAAAATCATTAATTCCTTTAAAATCTTTAGTCGCCTTCCCCGGCAACAGCGCCAAAATGTTGGCTGCTCGAATTGTTTATTAATTAAACAGTCGAGTACCACATTAAATTGTCAACCCGGGAAAGTCCTTTTGTTTCAAAGGTGACCTCGTACTGTATGCACTAAATTCTAAAAGCATTAAAGGCTGTAGTATAAACAAATCTAATTTCTATCAAAGCCTTACTCTTTGTTACTGCAGCTATGATCTATTGCAGAAATGAAATGAAATCAATTAACTAATGGTAACAAATCTGCAGAAAGAAATGATGGCTATTTTGTAACAGAGGACCAGGACCCTGTCCTCAGAATAAGAATGTTCAGTACCTGCCTCTGTAACCAATTTGCCAATACACACTGAAAATCCTAATCACCGGTGACACACTCTTTCACAGCGCCAATGGATTAAGAAAACAGAGTATCAGCAAAAAGGAAATATCGGAAGCAAGTTTAGAAATACATAGAAATCACACACACACTTAACAGAAAAGAAATGGGTGAATCTTGTGAAGAAGGTGGGCCCTGTCCCTCTCACAAGATTCCCCGGAACACAGATGCTAAGTTGAAATGCTCAGAATAGTGCTTTATTCATCTGCCAAAATGTCCAATTACAATAAGGATTCAGACTTGCTCTGCACTACAATACTTTCGTTACAACTCGCTAACTCTCAACTGTAGATGTCTCCTCTTTATAGAGGAGACATCTATTACAATAGATTGTCATTATTCATTCAGTTTGACCCTTTTGTACAAAAATAGGAAATGAATTCTTGTTACAGCATGTTGTTACAACAATGTGTAACTTTGTCATCCTTCGTTAGTCGGATCCTTCTGTTGTTGCAAAACTGGTATACCTCGTCCATCTCCTTGAGATCCTTGTACTATCCTTGGTTGTTTCGTTGTTGTTGTCGATTTGGTAAATCTCAATTGTTCCCTTGAAGTTCTCATGCTGTTCCTCTGCGACTGTGTTTTGTTGATCGTGTTGTGTCAGCATCTGCCAAGTATAGTCCTGCCAGCTTCAAACGGTTACTGCCCCGCTAGACAATTGTTGTTTTACCCTTTGCAAAATGAGGTTTTACCCGCTTTAGTCAGTTGTTGTTTCTGGTGTTGCAACAACTACACATTTGTTGTTTCTGGTGTTGCAGCAACTATGAATTATAATTCTGCGGACTTGGAATAATGAGGTCAAAATGTTATCAAGGGTTTCAACTTATGGGCTAAAGAGGGTAATATTATGACAAAATATAAGGTCAAAAGTAGACAATATGGAGTCCTAACATAAAGTATCTTCCATTGGCCTTTGCTATATTGAAAAGTTGCTCAAAAGAAGTAATTTTGATATTTACTTTTAAAATAGAAGCCTTAAACAAAAGGGACAATTTCTAGGAAATTAGGTATATTCACATTCTGAAACCCCATTTCATTTTCTTGAAATCTTCTCAAGATTTAGAAGTACTGTAATTCATTTTAATGTTTTCAAATTGGCCACAAAAAGGTTATCAATATCGAAAGAAAAAACTAATTCAATCTTAGCATCTTCAACTCTTACCCTGTCATCCATTCTCTCTTAAGGAGAAAATTGTCCATCACATTCATCCAAGTTTATGATTACTCAGAGTGTAATTCTAAAAGATTTGATATAAAAGATAAGGGGTCTTATTACAAGCCTGCTTACCATGATCATTGGGAAATATTTTAATTGACATTACCAACACTGCATACCAAAACAGGGTAATGGCTTATAATCATAAGACAAGGGGTCTCATCACGAGCCAGCTTGTTCAGTTAGATTACAACCAGTGAATGGCATTGTCAAACAGCTGGCCACCAAACCAGGAAAATGGCTTTTTATCTTACAAAACAATAAAAAAGAAAAGAAATACAAAATATGAAATCATATTTTGAATTCATTCTTTTAATCATACTCTGAGATGGGCGGGATAATGGACAGTCAAATGGTTAAAAGGTATCTCTGTCAAAACTATGAACGCTTGCTAGCAGCAGAGTCTCTAGCTATGACAAAGGAGTCAATTAAAAATGCTAAGTTGGAAAGGTTTTTTGTTTTATCATTATCAACCAATAGAGGCCAATTTAAAACTTAGAATGTATTTAATTTTAACAAGAGAAGAAATTATAAAAAATAGCTTTTATTATATTCAGAATGTATGTATACTTAGTTATATTAGAATTTTCCTTTTTGATAAGATTTCTATATAAAGAAAGTCTATGTATTTAAATATTTCTCAGAGATAATTGTTTCTCCCAGCGAATCGCCACTTGTTGTGCTATACAATAACCCCCCATTTCATAAAATTTTACTTTCAAAACTATAATATGAAATGGGTCCTTCTTAGATTAAATTGGTATCAACTTATCATTCCTCAAAAGGTCTGGAAGCAAACAAAACATTATAAAACCTTTTGAGTCAACATATAATCGGTCTTATAATAAAAAATGAATAATTCTTTATTATTGAAATAAAGCGATCGCATATCGCAATAACAAAGAATGCATGATAAAAGACCCATTGGTTTTCCCCGATGCGACAAGCGCGAATAACTATCGAATATCGATAATGTAAGCAATCATAACAAAAGGCCCCTCTCTTTGCTCTGATACGATATTTCTATCGGCGATCGGGGAGTACAACATGCATACAACAAAAAGCCCTCTTCTAAAAACTCCCGATGCAAATTAGCGATATCGCTATCGGCAATCGGGGATTCCACAATGACATAAATGAAACTACTCAAGCATTCTCCCGATCTCCGATTTCGATAAAGCTAAGCGCGACTTTCAAAAAGGATTGATAAGGCTTGGGTATATTGTCTTAAATTATTATTAAAATCCTTTCTCTTCCCGATAGTGATTCACTTACGATCAACCACCAAAAAAATCAAAGCCATGCTTAAATGAACTATTCGGCGAATAAAGGATATGATGAGCATTTAAATGATTGACAGGTTTAAACGGCCAATTATGCCAAAATCTCTTCAAAGATTGTATCCGCGGGAGTCTTATGTTAAATCCTCCATTATTCATTGATTGACATAATTCTTTCATAGTTGGTTTGTGCCATTTATTCTCTGCATTACGTTCATTTTATCTCTTGTGCAGAGCTCCTCCGAAGCAACGAATTTAGGCCAAATGGGGAAGAATTCTAAGAAATTTGGAACAGCTTCAGCCTCTGCGGTAACGGGACAACATATTGCCGATCCGAGACCAAGTAAAAAAGGATTAATCTCAGACACCACATGTCTTGGTCTCGGCAATACTACTTAGCAGAGCATCTACAATTTGGTTGAGGCCGAAGAGCCTTAGGAAACATCAGTACAAGCTACAGCAGGCTCGAACCGAAAGTCTGAGGCTACCCTAAAGGATTTGGATGATTCTTACCTACACCGGACAGCGGCTCGAGAGAAAATTCTTCCATACACAAATGTGGTAAGATAGGCGGTTGAGAAAATTCCAATTACAAACAGAACATTCTGCACTATTGCCGGGAGAGTATTTGGTTCATTTCAGCCCAATGATTTGAGACAAATGTACCATTTGCCCGAACCAGAGAAGAAGTATAACAAAGCATTTCTGGAGAATTTCAAAGATGAAAATGAAAATGAATCAGCGCCTATACGGGAATGGAGACAGAACCCAACGAAACACAAGCATGAGTCCTCGGGTAAGTACTCTGTTGATTCCTTGTGTTCTCCTTATTGTTATGCTGGAGCAATGATGTGTAGGATTTGGGGGTTGCATGATTCCTCAAAATTATCCATAGAGATGGTACCTTTAATGGAAGCAACGTGTAATAACAAAATAATGGATTGGGGGAATATATTATCTGATAAGTTACCAACAACTATTCTTGAGTTCATAAACGAATCCCGCGTTACCGATAGGTTCATTCCTCCATTTTACTTTAGTGCCTACATCTTAGATACTCTCTGTTTTAACTCTGAATTTCTTGTGCTAGGGTGGAGATGGACTCCACAGGACCCCATGCCCATTCATATCTATCACCAGAAGTTGTGGAAAGCCCATTATAAACACCACCTATATCAAGTTTACAATGGATTTATGTTGCCCATTCACTATGCAATTTTTGACAAACCTGCTCCTAAGATTTCCTCACAAGCAAATATTGACCTGACAGCCTTAGGAACCTGGTTCAGAGAAGAAAAATTTACATACGTAAGAGTTTTCGGTAGTCAGGCCAGGCCTCATGTTCTCCCCTTGTATATACCCGACAAACTATTAGCTCGAGAAATAGCATATCAGCTTACATCAACAGGAGCTACAAAGAATCTAAGGAATTGAAAGAAGCAAGTCTGGCCTCCTTTTCCTCTAAGGTGTGGCGTTTACACTCTGCACGACTACAAGCATGCAGAGAAAGAAGCAGAAAAGATAAATATACTGAATCTCGCCACTCTTCCTAACAGACGATTTGATCCAAACAAATTCGTCTATAATGTTCTAGAACAGGCAAAACTCACTAAATTTGAACTTAAAGAAGATGAGTTTGATGACCTATTCTCCTTGGCCAAGTCATTATTTCAAGTTCAAACGATAGCTAAAATTAGATATCATGACGACGGGTTAGTTGAATTTAACAAACTTAGAGAACAGAGTTTGCAAACTCTGCCTCTAGATTTGTTAGCCACTGCCCCAATGACACAGTCAAGTGAGCCTGAACAGCGACTTACCAACAAACCTCCTGCTACATCAGAATTTTTTGAAGAAGTCCAAAGAAGAGAGCAAGAGGAACTCCATAGGAAAGAACGGGAAGAAATACATAGGAAAGAACAAGAGGAAGCACAGAGGAAAGAACAAGAGAGAATACACGAGGAGAAACAGAAAAGGCAGCAGGAGTAGAGCAGCAAGGATGTGAATTTCGATACCCAGATTGGCCCGAGATTGCTCCAGGAATGGCAGCAATTCGATTCAATCATAAGCAATCTTGAAAGCCCAAGAGATGCTGATATATCCAAAAGCGGCTGATACACAAGATACAGCATCAAAAGAGGTTCCAATCGAAGGAACCAGGGGTCTACCCCCTACCACATACTTATAAATAATTCCCAAGGATCCTTCGAATCAAATCATTTTGCAAGTGGAGGATATACCTCCATTGGATGTCTTTTACAGCCCAAAGCACAGGGCCATAGTAAAACGACAGCGGAAAAGGAGAAGGATTGATCAACCTTCCTGTTCCCTGAACAAACAGTGACAACCAACATAGTTTGGAAGGAGGAGTTCGATCCTTCCGATGACCTAACAAAGTTATCCATATATGCTGGAGCCTATTCAACGGCCACCATGGACAAGGAATCGGAAGTAAGAAATTTCTTAAAAGAAAAGGACCAGGCGATCGCTTCGTTACAAGCACAGCTATCGGAGGCACAACAAAAAGCAGAACAATTACAAAAGAAAATTTCCACGCAGCAATAGTTAAATAATCAACTAAACAGGCAGTTGCATGAAGAGAAACAGAGGGTATATTCGAGTTCCATTCAAAGGCAGAAAGAACTATCGGAGGCATTAGAAAAATTGAAGACAATGAATGAATAGATGGTAAAGACAAAAGATGAGAAAATTGCTCAATTATCAGGTCAAATAGAGAAGTTCAAGAGTCTTCCGCAGCCTGTCGATTTCATAGCAGAAGCACTACATATTAATAAGGCATTGGTAACACAAATAAGATTATTGTGTCATAAAATTGCTCAAGTTGAACCCCTGTGTGACATAAGAGCATCAATAATAGATAAATCAGTCGATGCTAGACAGGACTTAGAGCAGGCCGATGAGATCTTAACAGATTTTCTTACTGGGCAGGACACTAGTGAGGGACAGGAAGCGAATTTGCCTAAAATATTAGAATCCCATAAAGAAATTCTATTCATGGAGTGGAAATCTCAATTGATGAAGGCAGAGAGAGCAGTTTCTAGATGCAAATTATCCACGAGTAATTTGATTGAATTGATTAACAATACTCTCTATTTATCTAATATGATCTCTCAATGTACACCAGGTAAATTACTATCGGCCAAAACATTGGAGCAATCATGTTATCAAGAGCTGGAAAAGAATGGGAGATTAATCACAGGTATTAAAAGTTTAACTTAGGACACCTATTGGTTGTTCCTAGTAAAACCATACAGCCAGAGAGCCGCCCTCAAGTGCATAACAAATGCAATCGGGTGTATCATTCCCGATATACACGATGCCACCTATTCTGCTCAACTCAATTCTCGTCTCAGCCGCCCTCAAGAAGTGGAACCGATGCTAGCAATATGCCAACTCAGGTCGAAAGGCAAACAACCAGAGTGATGAATCATGTTGCCGACTACCAAATTGCTGTGGGGGAGATATTCAAGATCAAGTTATACCAATTTAGTAGCATTTTAATTTTGTAGTTAGTCAATTTAATTTAGTATTTATAGACACTTTCATGTATTTAGAAAGGGTCATAAGTTTTTGTATATGACTTAAACCTAAAGTTGCACTACTGTACTTTAGGTATATTTTTTTATAAATACTGGGCCAATTATTCCAATTTTGATAACGAAGCTTTTATGTGGATGTGCACTATTGCCTTTATTTAAAAGTATTTCTGAGTTGGAAGAAGGAATTTGAATTGTGATTGATGTTGGAAATGATTTGCAGCTCATATGGTACTACTATCTATGTCTGAATTCATTCTTTTTATATGAATTGTTATTTGATCATTCTTGTTATTATTGAATATATGCATGTGTTTTAACAGCATTCTTTATACTTTCCACTATTGGATGTTTACAGCGTGCTTTTCTTCCAATCATACATGTATCAGTAATATAAAAGATAACTGTAACAATGTTTTATTAATTACTTTGTTCAACTATTTGAACAAAGCAATTATTATTTAAATGAATGTCTATGTTTATTGAATAGTGTCATCTATATGCCTATTGATGAACAAAGATCATCAAACTTTGCACTTAAGAATAGAAGCTTACCGGGATAGATTAGTTGTTTGTATTTTCGCTTTTAGATTAAGTCATCCATTCATTATCATTTATTAGAAAACTAGTCACTCATCCATCCATTTTTATTTATTACTGGGAAACTGGTCCCATTATATCCAGTCAGAGCCACCATCCCAAATGGAAAAGGAGTTGTATTAAGGTCTGGACCGGGTGGTTATCCCCTGATGTTGATGCAACGATTTCTGAAGCATCAACATGACCCTAATGATAGAAAGTCTATTGCAGGTTATGTGTTCACTCTTGGTTCAAGACCTATTACATGGGATTGCAAGAAATAAAGTGCCATTTCTCTTTCTTGAGTTGAAGCAGAGTATCATGGTGTCGTAGAAGCTAGTAAGGAAGCCATGTGGCTTCATCAGATCTTGTCAGAGTTTGGCTTTCAGCAGCAGCATCCAACTACACTTTGGTGTGATAATCAAAGTGCCATTCAACTATGCAAAGATCCAGTCTAACATCAACGTAGCAAACACATTGAACTACATATGTACTTCATCAGAAAGCTAATTCATGACCATGTTCTTGAAGTGCAATATTGTTCATCAGATGATCAAGTTGCAGACATCTTTACAAAGGCTCTCACAGAGGCGAAGTTTACTAAACTTTGATTTATGGTTGGAGTTCAGGAAGTTGTCACTAAGGGGGGATAGGCTCTAATGCCTCCTTCCTTCTCCTATTGTGTCATATTTGTACATCCTTCAATCCTATCCCAAGTTGTTCTTAAGGGGGGATGTTAGGATATTCCGACACATAATAAATAGTTAAGTATAACTTGGTCTAGTGTAGAGTTAGGTAAAGTGTGTTTCTTTAAAATGTACATTTGTAACCTACAATCTGACGGTCATGATATGTTCTAGACATGAAGTGATCCAACAGTTCACTCTCTCATTGGTATTACCAACACTTGATTTGTGGCTTAACACCCTATTGGACCATATCTCTATTTAAAGAGCATGGAGGGTCATTTGTGGGGTAACCGTTCATGAGAGAAGCTTATGTAAATTTTCATTCTTTTATTAATAAATTTCCTGAAGTGACTGTGTTGGCTCAAGCCGTGGACTGTTTCCCTCTTTGAGGGTTTTAACCACGTCAAGAATATTGGTGTATTGATATGTGATCTGTTTGTGAACAGTTTCCTTTGGTGTTCTATCTGAGGAACTTACCCTGTAAATTCCTACAAAGGGGAAGATGAAGAAATAAGGGAAGAAGGTGAGAGGTCAACCTTAGAATCATTGTGACTTGATTCAAATGAAGGATACGCTTGGATAGGAGTTGAGATGCTTTGGACCACTACTATGGGGTAAAATGCACGGGATGAAAACTACCCTCAAAGGCCTTCCCGGGACCTTAGACAGACCGTGAGATTATCTACAAAAGATACCAGTTACACACATGTTCATCTATCAAACATAAATAGACAGGGTATGGAAAGAGGATCACCTTTGGTTCCTTCTAGATTCGCATGGGGATCTCCATGCAGCAAGAAGAACTCCTTCTAAGCCCGCTCCAAGACAATTCCTACACAAAGGACAAGGCAAACCAATCACAGCATACACTTCTGAAAACAAATGTAAGAATTTGTAACAAACATGTGTAAATGTATAGCTTAACTACTCAACTCGACAAGCATCGGAATAAACAAATAAATGCACAATATCGCCAACACTTTGGAGTAGGGAACACAACTTCAGTTCTATATTCAAAATGGAAGAGTGATTACAACAATCCATTGTATCAGCCTTCCTTAACCCTTCTTCCTCTCTCTCTCTCTCCTTCTTTCATCTAGCTCCTTCAAGAATATGAAAGTTCACAATAGCTCTATGGGCTATCCTTCCAAATGCTTTGATCCCTTTTGCAATGGCCCTCTCATTGTTTATATAGCAATCAAATTAGGGATACCAAGCTCCATCTAGAATTCATTAGGGGAAAAACCATGAACCTTCCCTGTTTACAAGCTTTTTTCCATTTTCCTTCCTTCTTATAATAGAATTTCTCCAAATATCTTGATTTTTGGAGTTTCCTTGCTTTTCTTGCACAAATTTATGGATTTAATATCTAAATATTTATGGGTAGATTCGTTGGCGTAACCTTTTGAACATCACTTAAGTTCACTAACACTTCCCCTGGTCTAACAACAAGAGTTAGCAGGGTGACTAACGCTCCTTTGTGCTTGTTAACAAGCTTTATAAAGCAGGTTGTTAGTGTATAGAGAGTGTTAGTGTGGATTCTGGGCCTACAATTGAGGTCATTACTTCAGTCATCTTGTCTTTCACCTCTGAGTTGATTAGGAGTTCAATTTTTCCTATAACAGATGCCCCATAAAGTATGAGATCAGAGGCAGAGACGATGGCCGAAATACTTTATGAAAAAACATTGTAATTTGCTGTCAAAATCTTTGTAGAGAGAGAGAAAAGTTTCGGGCGGCAAGGAAAACCTCATACAACAAAGATACATATATATAAACTACTAAAATCATGTCCTGATTTTGGTATTCCCATGCTCAGTAGCTATGTCAGAGTAATTTTTTCCTTGGAGATATAACAATGCTGGCTACCAATATGGCACAGGGCGGATCTAGTGTCATAATATATCATCCTGAAATAGCTGTCTCCAAAGAACAATATCGCAGCTTGGGAGAGGAAACAAGGCTGAATGATGCAAGCCTCTACCCAAGGTCTTGATTCCACTTCACCAAACAGCATAGATCAGTACATGTGATAATATGTGTTGACGTTGAACATGCACAAAATCATCTGATTACTAGCCAATAATGGAGACTATTAACAGATGCAAGGAAGGCCACCGATAATGGTGATTGTCTCCAAGATGCACAGTGCAAACTAGCGAGTGTGAAATATTTTTTGTCGTCGAACACTTGTAGAATCGTTTAACAAGGTAACTTGCCACTAATGTCTGCAAGCACCAAGGAACTAAATGTGTTTCCGGGTTATCTTCCTAGATAGAGTGTTGAAGTTGATAGGAAGAAACCTGTTGAAAGGTAGGCAATGACGTATCCTACATTAGTCGACATGAAACCGGACAAGGATGATTTTATTTTTTGAAGAATCTTTTGAGCTTTTGGGTCTAAACAACAGAGGGCATGATGAAAGGATATGTAGGATTGGTTGATAGAGGAAACAAATGGGAACTCTTGAACAATAGAAGTTACGACAATGGTTTTAACCAGACACCACTAGACTCATGAACAATACAGAGTGTTTAAGATACGGAGATGCAATTACATCAGGGTATATAAGCTAAAAACTCATAGGTTGGTAGGGTTCATATTGAGAGGCTATCAAAATGACGGTTTATCTGAGGGAGTGCCATGTTCAAGGGAACGAATGTTTCCAAATCACGCTTTCGAATATAGGATACAGTTGTATTGTCCACTTTCCCCGTCTTTTTTTTCAATGAGTCCAGATGGGTAAACTCGTCGATATTTTCATTCTTAAAGAGTCTGAAAAGGATCGTAAAAAGAATGACTCTTTGCCCTATCTGATTTAATGAGTCCAGATAGGCAAACTTGTCGATTTCTTCATATTTTAGGAGTCTGAAAAGTATCGTAAAAAGAACGACTCTATATCTTATCTATGTATTTAAAGAGTCCAGACTAGACAACTTAGTGGGATTTTCATATTTAGAGAGTCTGAAAAGATCGTAAAGAGAGACTCCATGGTGGCCCCTTTGTCATAGTTCTTAACTGGGTCAACAAAATTTTAATAGTATACCCGGATCGGTACTTTTCTGTATTTTAATCTATTGAACCCAAATAAAGGGAAACCTTTTTCCAATAGATGTCGACCTCATTTTGTTACGAGTATGAGGTGACGGACTAAACTCGTGTTTTGTCATGACACTTTAACGAGCTCAGTAACAAAAACTCAGGATTTTTCATTTCTTAACGAGTAAGAAAAAGTACCTGAAAGAATGCTCGGGTCATCTTTAGCATGTTTAACGAGAAGCAAGACACAGCTCGAGATTTTTTCAGTTTAAAGAGCGAGAAAAAAGTGCCTAAAAAGGATGCTTCGTTGGCCTTTTTCAGTTTATGAGCTGGAACAAGATCAAAAAAGAGGTGCTCAAAGCATCATTTGCATATATTTAATGAGTGCAAATGATAAAAAACTCGGGGATGTTTATATTGTTTAAAGAGCAATAAAATATCCCTAAAAGTGCTTTACTGATTGTGGTATGGATGTTTAACGAGACCTAATACAAAAACTCGAAGATGTTTATATTTTTTAAAGAGAAATAAAATGTCTCCAAAAGTGCTCTATCATTGTTAGATAGATTTTAACGAGCTTAATGATGAAAAGTCGGGGATGTTTGTATTTTTTAAAGAGCAATAAAATATCCCTAACAGTGCTCTATTCGTCTTTGTAGTAGTTTAACGAGCTCAAAGAAGAATACTTGAGGTTTTTTGGATTAACAAGCAAGAAAAATACCATAAAAAGAACCTCGATTTTTCTCGATCTCATGCTTGACATTAGAAGGTTCTATGCCATTCATTTCCTCATAAGATCAAGGAAAAACATCGCAGAAGTCCCTAAACGGGTATTTGAAGCTCACAATTTCCTCAGGATTGTGATTGGCTCCACTCTGTATGTTTTCCACGATGCCTGTCATGATAGAAATATCGGGGATCAATGTTTGTGAAATATTGCCCCTGTTTCCTTCCGAGTCCAAAAGTTGGATAGTCATATACGGTGAGGAACGATTTCATATGCGTCAGGTCACAGGATTTGAAGAGGCATCATGTCCAAATCAGATATTGAAACATGATAGTGCGAATCCTCCCAAGGTCGCTCTTCTAACCTCGTGATCTCTCTAATAGCATCGTCCATTGGTAGGACTTGATTAAGTGGATCGAAAGAAGGAGCAGTTATGGGAAGGGAACTGGTACCGTTGGCCGAAACCAAAGTGACTAGAGATTCAGATGCAAATTGAATGGCTTGGTAGGCCGATTCAACTGGTGACAGCAGAAATTTCTCTCGGTATGTGTCAATGTCTGAAGGAGCGAGTAGGATCCATGGATTGTCTATTCATGAGGAATAGATGAAGGCATATTGACCATCTGTGAAACCTTCGGTGGCTAAAGTGGGAAAAACCCATGAGGGAAGAAGCCTTCAATAGACCGGTACCGAAACTAACATAAGAGTCAGTTCCACCTCCTATTAGGGGTACGGAGCCACCTGGTAATGGTGAATAATCAGGGGTACAGAAAGACAATTGATCCACTATAATGACCTTTCCATCCAATGGAAATAGGATGATACAAAAGACAGTGGATACGACAGTCGTCATGGCATATGTCCAACTGCGACCCAACAACAAATTATAGTCGAGTCTCTTGTCCATGACTTCTACATCCATCATTACTATTTTCCCAGCCAAAGTGATGGGAAAACTGGCTAAGTATCCTTTTGGCACAAAGGTGTGGCCGTCGAAAGTTTTAAGGGAGTTCGACGGTGGGGAGAGGGTTGGGGAACCCAAGGCGAGCCAACATGAAGCTGACATGACGCAGGTTGAAGCACCTTCATCGATGACAATTCGGTGTATACTTTACCTTTCGAAGTGATATGCACCTAAAATGAAAGCTGGTGGGAAAGGGGAGGTTTACACTTATCCATGTCGAAAATAGCCAACATGGAATCCATAGGTTCAATACACTCGATAGCCGAAGCAAAGCTTTCCTTTGGCTGGGGCATGTTTGTAAGACTTCGAGTGCCGACATAGCCAATGGCGCCTGCGCCAAATCCTCTACGATGTTGTAGTGTTGGGCGACACGTGCAGATGTATTGTGCATTGTGTGTCGAAGTGCCCCCTTGGGGGGTCGAATTACAAAGTCCTCAACCAGCCTTTCGATATGAAAATCATTGGGCGGCAATGGGTTTTGACCTGTGAATGGTTCTGCTGGAAAAGCGACAGGAGCTCCATAAGATTTGGCTCTTGTGGCTAGTTCTATCTTTTCAACTGTGTAAACGGTAGAACTTCCTTCACCAGCTGAAGGATGTTGCAAACCATCGCCTGCCCCCTGACGTGGGTTGTGGTTGGTTGGCAATGAGATTTTGTTGTTTTGATTAGGAAAAGGATTTCTAAGGACAACAGGTGCCTTACCAGAATCTTTCTTGGCAAGGTAATCCATGCATTCTTGAAGACGCGAATTACGCCAAGTTACGTGTTCTTCAAGACAGAGTTTGCATGAATAGTTGGTGCCTTTATCCTTTTCCATATTAATAGGCACAATGGCCTTCTATTTCGGGTTGGGTTGCTAGATGACTACTCCTCAGAAGGAGCGGTCTTATTCTTATTCTTCTTGTTCTTACTACCAGATTTCTATGTAGACTGCACAAAATTAACTGCGGTGGCAGGAAGAGAAGTCGCTTTGGTAGAGGGGTCCACTCCCAGTTTGGCAATGGAACCACTGAGTTGTTTTACAGCGACCCTAGAGGTTGCGCTAACGATCCCGTTAGCATACACTCCATGGTGCTGAGTGGTGGGAGGATTGGGGTTACCGGGAGCATAGGGGATAATGTCGTAGAGAGTGCAAGACTGTGAATAAATCAAATCTAAGCGCTAGGCACGACATATGGATTGGTCCTCTGTGAATGCACCACCTAGAGCGACATCTCTATCGATTTGTGGGAGTAACGACTTACAGAACCAGTCTGTTAAGACAAAATTAGGGATGGGAGCTTTGACTAACCTCCGCCTACGTCTCCATTCATGGATATGATCGGAGATGTGGGTGGTGGTATCCTGACGAAATGAAGTAAGGAGCGCTGTCCCTATCTCATAATGGATAGGTAACTGAAAGTGCTTTAGGAACTCCATCGCTAAAGCGTTAAAGGTATTCACTGACGCGCGTGGTAACTCAATATACCACTTTGCAGCATTGCCAGTGAGGGTGCGGGGAAAAAGACGTAACCGGACACTGTCATCCACCATAGAGTTAGAAACACACCAGAGATGGTAGGTGGTGACATGAGTGCTCGGATCCTCCCCTTGTTTTCTGTCGAACTTAGGAATGTCCGTTGGTATTTTATGTGGGATCAGTGGCCATTATAAGTTGTGGTAGATGGGGTTGTTTGCCAACTTGTATAAGTTGGGGATATCCAATGTTGCCAAAAAAGGCAAATTGTTGGGTGCCCTCGACTCGGACCATGGTGATGACGGATGACCTGAGGAGCTCTGTGCTCCTCCCATCGTTTGGTTCCCCATGGTGTACATGCGTTGCGTGGTGTAACAGTTTCTTTGCGGTACGATGTTGTAGATGGGATTTCCATGAGGATTTTGATACTGGGGTATGAAGTTGCCCCCAAAATAAGTGGTGCCCCCTTGACTCATCTGAGCTTGTGAGTAGGGTGCCCCCATGGATTGGGTGGGAATCCCTTGTGGATTCCCAACCGACACAGAACTAACATTATGGCTTTGATTGACAGAGGGAACACTCATGTCAATTAGTGATTGAACATACATGCCTGAGAACGGTGGGGGAACTATGACATTCCCCGCCGGCATGTGCATATTGGGAACCGCCCCAGATATTTGAATCTGGGGGTTGGAACTATACATTGGTGGTTGACCTTGGTGTTGGTAAACTGGGACCACGCCCATAGTGCTGCATTGAGTGTTATATGGAGCACTATATGTGGCACTAGCTAAAGGTATGCTTTGTTGCACCATAGGAGTGGAACCTGGCATCTGCTGGGTTCCACTATAGAGGGTGTTATGTGAGTTGTAGTACCTGGGATGAACGAGATAGCGGGGTTCCACATTACCAGTGTTTTAATGACCGTCGACTAGGGAGGTGGTAGAGGACCAATAGTGTCTCTATAATTCCACAACCCTTGAGGTGCCGACTAGATAGATGGGAAAGTTCCAGCTATTGAAGAAGGAAGTACTGGTACTATGGGAGTAATGATAGATTCTGACAGATCTATAAGCGGAGTGTTAAAATGATGAAGAAATCCTTCCGTAAAGAAATCCTCTGGCAAACCAGAATCATCGACCATCCACGTAGACCCCGTGTACGATTTAGGAGACTAATTCCTCGAAGATGAGGAATCCAAGTCAGTGGAACTCGGTGGATCCTCCACAATGAGTGGAGGAAGTCCTAACAATTGTCTGGATTGATGATGAGGGCCTGATGTAGCCACAATGGTTGTTAAGTTTTATTCAATAGATTTTAATGTGATATTATTTAAAGTCTCAAAAACGATAGCACTAAGGTACCTAAAAAGAAAAAAAACACTAAATATGTCAATCATCAAATAGAGGGAAATTACCTCATCTGATAAACATCGATTACTAGAGATGAAACCCAGTCTCTCAATGAGTAACAAAGAAGGATGGACAAATGTATAGTTACGGTTACTTTTGAGCTTCACCTGAACCTCAGATTGAGGGGCCAAGTACTCTCATGAAGACGAGCACCCTCCCAAAAACTGAAGACAAAGTAGGTCCGTCCATTTTAGGTACCAGGACAGCCCATCCCAGTCACCTTAGGTAAGCACCTAGAATTTTTTGCCACTAGAGATACCTCAAATCACAGACATTACCAGGGGAGACATAGTCATAGACAACACGCTGTGTGGGCAGGATAACTGAGTACTCGACTTAGTTCTGAAATCCCCGAAGGGACCCCCAATACACATAATGCCCAAAGGAGTTGTAAGAGAAGGTGGGCTAGCTTCAATTACAGTCCGATGTTGTCTCGTATTTTGCTCTGCTGTTAGTGGAGTGGTCTTGGTAATATGAGTGCAGAAGGATTTTTCACTAGTTTTGATTTTCAACCTTGGGCAATTCACTCACATGCTTATCCCAAGGTCCTAATCTAGCTAATGTTGGTTTGCTCAAAAAAGAGTAACTGATTGATTTTAATGTAAATTTTAGTGTACTTTCTTATTTGTCTTTGGTAGGGGTGTTGACGTATGAATATGATGAGACTCTCGACTCAATAAACCATGCAGAACAATGCTTTGAAAAAAATTCAATTTCTTATGCAAGCAAGTCTTATTCTACACATGTATCATTTCACATATATATGGATTCGTTAGTGCATATAAAGCCATTCAACACTTGCATAACCAAAAGTTTCTTTTCTCAATATTCCCTAACAACTACTGAAAACCAAAATGAAGTAGCGTACAACTATTTCGACAGAAGGAACAATACAACTTATCAGCTTTTCTTTCAAAAAAATGGCTTTTAAGAGAGAAAAACTAAAACATTTTCTTAAAAATTAAATTTTTAAGACACCAAATTTGTTAACATGATACTGTTGCAGATCTTACTTTAGCCCCTGAGACAAGTTCCCCCCCCTTTTGGTCCACAAAATCTCTTGAAAAACATGGAAATGAGTAACTAACGCTTTGTCTCTTTGTAAACAGAGAATTAGTTTGGCCATTAATGCTCCCTGTGCACAGTCAAAGAGCTTTATAAAGCTCTATGTAGACTAGCAGCCTGCGTTAGTGAGGGAAATATCTCAAAAGAGGGCTTTTAGGATCAGTTTCTGAGGAGAATGCAACTTTGTAGGATGCAACAAGATAGATGGTGGATCATAAAAGGATTTGAAGAAGTGGGAAGCTCATAGAAGAAAGGGAAGATTTGAGAGGAGTCTGGATAACCGGGAACTAGATGTATAATCCCCAGTGGAGTCGCCAATTCTGCTATGGGTAAAATGCACGGGATGAAAACTACCCTCAAAGGCCTTCCCGGGACATTTGACAAACTGTAAGATTATCTGCAAAAGCTACCAGTTACACACATGTTCATCTATCAAACATAGATAGACAGGGTATGGAAATAGGATCACCTTTGGTTCCTTCTAGATTCACTTGGGGATCTCCGTGCGGCAAGAAGAATTCCTTCTAAGTTCGCTCCAAGAAAATTCTTGCACAAATGACAAGGCGAACCAATCACGGCATACACTTTTGAAAACAAATGTAAGAATCTGTAACAAACATGTATAAATGTATAACTTAACTACTCAACTCAACGAGCATCAGAATGAACAAATAAATGCACAATATCACCGACATTATGGAGTAGGGAATGAAACTACAGTTCTATATTCAGAATGGAAGAGTGATTACAACAATCCGTTGTATCAGCCTTCCTTACCCCTTCTTCCGCTCTCTCTCTCTCCTTCTTTCAGCTAGCTCCTTCAAGAATATGATAGTTCACAATAGCTCTATGGGCTATCCTTCCAAATGCTCTGATCCCTTTTGCAATGGCCCTCTCGTTGTTTATATAGCAATTGAATTAGGGCTGCCAAGGTCCACCTAGAGTTCATTAGGGCAAAAACCATGAACCTACCCTGTTTACAAGTTTTTTCCCATTTGCCTTCATTCTCATAATAGAATTTCTCCAAATATCTTGATTTTGGAGTTTCCTTGCTTTTCTTGCACAAATTTAGGGATTTAATATCTAGATATTTATGGGTAGATTCATTGGCATAACCTTTTGAACATCACTTAAGTTCACTAATGCTCCCCCTGGTCTAACAACAAGAGTTAGTAGGGTGACTAACACTCCTTTGTGCTTGTTAACAAGCTTTATAAAGCAGGTTGTCATTGTATAGAGAGCGTTAGTGTGGATTATGGGCCTACAATTGTGGTCATTTCTTCAGTCATCTTGTCTTTCACCTCTAAGTTGATTAGGAGGTCAATTTTTCCTATAACAACCACCGAGTTCGAAAACAACCAGATAGGTAGACCAATGGTTAACCCAGGAAGGGACAACGTCACCATATAAGCAACACCAGCATTTCCAAAAGAAGGAAAAGGACCAGGATTCCCATCCTAGGGGAACGCTTGACTGGTAGACTCTAGGAATGTTTCCATTGAAATCAAATTTTAAAGAAACACTAAGGAAGCTAACTTTAAACAGGAATATTTCGTGGGCAGATAATTTTAAGACACTGAAACAAAACTTTGCCTTTTCATATTTTAAGAGTCAAGAAAAGGGCAAAAGGTGACTCTAGTCACTTTTGGAGTTAATGAGCTCAAAAGAACAAGTGCTTGAATGATATTTTAATTTTAATGAGTGAAAAAGATTAAATTACTGCTCAGGATATCTAGGCAAAAAGGATTACCAGGTAACTGTAAACTACAAAATACCTCCCGGAGAACCAAGAAGTACGGGCAGGAAATCTCCCCGAATGATGCGTTTGGTGTATCATGTTTACAAGGCAGTAGACTCGGCTTCCTATGGATAAAGGATTGCAGCCTAGTGGGGTCTCCCTTTATATACTCAATGGTAGAGGGAGCACAAGTCCATACTAGCACTGTCTGGAGTTGTAGCTAACGACAGATGCTAGGTTTAAAGACGCTGGAACACATCTCTAACCTAGACCTCTAAATTTAAGCGTCAAGTTTCAATGCTTCCTTAGGTTGATTCAATAAATTTTAACGGATGCTCTTGAATTAGGCTTCAATTTCAAGGCCCTACCGTTGTGATCTGACAAAACTCCTACATGTAGCTACATGAGAAAAGAAATCTTTGTCTTCGATGAAAGTTAACACTAGTTGAGAGATAGGGAACACAAAATCAATGCAACAATCAAAGAATGAAATGTTTCTCTAATAAATCTCCTAAATGCATTGAATCCTCCTATAACAACAAAATAAGTTTCATTTCATTTGCAATGCTTATGATGATGCAATTCTAGCTTCTTAATAACGCTACTAATGCAATATTTTCACTTAAGTAAACTAGAATGATGTGCTTCTTTTCATAAAATGCAAAATGAATATTTCACATAAAGCACTTTAATGAAAATTTTCATAATTCTGAACAAAAAACCATCAATCAAATCCAAAGCATTATAAATGAAACTAAAAGAAACTTCTTCCCTGAATCGAACAAACCAAACACATAAATGCTTCAATCGACAAACCAAGCAATGTAATCTATGCTTGGAAAGAGAAAGGGACACTTGAAATAAGAGAAAAAATGAGACTCTTTCACTCATTCAATTGAAAACAAAACATCCTAGTCACTTATGGGCGGAAGAAGAGAGTCTGAGGGTCAAGACACACTGGCACTGGAATGGGATAAATTCTTATTTTTCTTAACTCAGAGACCGAAGTGACTGCCTAACTGACAACTAGCGCTAATAGGCATGACCAGCATGACTGACCAGTACTACAACTAGTGTTGATGGCCTGATCGGTGCGACTGCCTAACTAACAACTAGCGCTGATCGAGGGATTCAAGAAAAAATAAAAAAGAACTTCACACAAGGCCAGACTTAACACATTAGTGGGTGGGCTA
This sequence comes from Pinus taeda, assembly GCA_000404065.3. Taxonomy (NCBI): domain Eukaryota; kingdom Viridiplantae; phylum Streptophyta; class Pinopsida; order Pinales; family Pinaceae; genus Pinus; species Pinus taeda. The sequence goes on from APFE030148240.1 coordinate 51,168, forward strand.
AACCAAGCAAGCACACAAACCAAGCTAATTGAAGCAGTCTAGTCAGAGAGAACACAGTTAGAACAAGCTAAGAGGCAGAAATTAAGAGAGCAATACACATTGGTCGAGATCTAGGGTGAACCCTAATCTTCACCTACAGGCATCGGTGTGACTGCGTAACTTACAAGAAGCACCAGAAGGGGGTTGGTGCGACTGTTTCTCAGCATATCGTGCTAATCGGCGTGACTATAAGCGAATTAAGTGCGCTGAGCGAGGATGCTAAGAAAAAATTAAAAATTAAAAATTGGGACCAAGCTTGCTACTATGAATTTCAAGCCTAGACCAATATGCAAAGTAAAACAAATAGAACTAAATGGAAATGGAGAAACTAGAAAAGTTCACACAAAACCATGAAATTGCAAGCAAACAAATTGAAGGATTGGATTTCCCCAATGGACTCTCCAATTTGTGGTGAAGTAAAATTATGAGTGTAGACACAAACAATTCCTCTAGCCCGATAATGGGTCTAGCCACAACCGATACATTCTATGCAAAATTTCCTTAGGTTCAAACCAATTAAGAGAGCCTGCGTCTTAGTAGGCTTACCCCATTTTGTGATGATCTTGCTTGCTCACTCTAGCTATTTCCCGTTTCCTTCTTCGAACACCTGAAACAAGTAAACAACAGCAAACAACAACTGTGATAATAGACAAATTGTAATTCAACCTACTTAAAAAGTCAAGAAGCATTAAGACATAAACATGTAATATGACATATTATGTAGGAAATCAATCGATAGTTGCATATATATTAAATCAAGAAGAGGTTACAACCATTGTCTTGACATTGTTCTTCTCCCTTGACAAATCTGGGTTCCCACACACTTTCATCAGCATTCCGTGATGGCCTCAACAATAGCAATCTCAAGGATCTTCCCTTTAGTCTTAACACTAAACCAAATTCACATTTCTCTCACTAAACACTAGCTTGTGCTTGGGAAAAATGGAGGTTTATATAGGAGAGATGGCTCCTCTTCTCATGGTAGAAGGTCTTATCTTTTGAGGTAGTTCCATCCTAATAGGGGAAAGGAGCTCAAACTGACCTCTTCGACTCCATCCGGCCTAACCATCTACCAGACTTCCATTACGATCAAAATTTGGGTAAACAGTAGGTTTGGGTATCGTTAACCTTTCTGGGAATGGGGGAGAAGTGACTGTAAGTTTTTTAGGGTCTTCACGTTGATCTGTATCTACCCCTTGGTTTAGTTCAGTATTAATTACAGGTGCTGGTATATGTATAGGTGGGGTTTTAATTTCAATTGAAGGTTGGTCTCTATTTTCCTTAGGGGTGATGATACGTCCTGAGCTCAATCTGAGTTCATTACATTCTTTCTACTCAATCTCATAATCTGAGCTTTCAATAATGTGCACCAACTGGACTGGTCTATTATTAGGATTTGGATTCGGTTGAGCTGGAAATTGAGGGCACAGAAGAGGTTGATGATTTCATTGTAATGTATCTGGAGATGATAGTGCAGGTTGAGACTGAGGACGTATCCCCATAGGTGCGTTGGATATCCCCAGAGGTCACTGCCAATTTGTAGACCAATTCGGATTTTGAGAGGTGGAGGCAGGCCACTAGGATTGATAGGGATTACCTTTCCAAACATGGGTAAAAGGAGAATTTGGCCAGCCATTACCTGGGAAGGATTGAGTTGGCCAGGATGCCATAGGGAATGGCTAGGTTTTCCAATTTGGGTAAGGTGATTGGCCTTGCCATACTGCCCCAAGGTTCTTTTGTTGATTAAGCTATGAAGAAGGAAAGAAATAGGATGTGTCTTGTGACATACCTGTAGGTTTAGCCTGCCACTGTCGATGTTGGTTCATCAGATACAACGGCTCTGTCTCTTCTTCTGCTTCCTTGAATACTGCTTTCATCCCCGGTAGTGATGGACATTGTTCAGTGGCATGATCTTTGGTGCTGAGAGCGAAGGTATAGACCATGTCTAATGGACACTCCCATTAGTTGTGCTTCTTTCAACAACGTGGACAAAATATGGCCAAGTTTTATTCTACCAAGGCTTTCTTTTGTTTAGCTTGTAAGACGTTCAGCTGTGTCGTGAGGGTGCTCAGGATGTATATTTTGAAATCTTCTAGGAGATTTCTGATCTCCATTCATGTTACGCCTCCACTGTGTGATTTAATTCCCCTACTCATGGGATCTCAGCTTCCTGCTCCTATGCGTGTGCTTCCTCGCAAACACCTGATACACAAGCGAATGATTTCATCATAATTTTCCTGAGAAATATCTCCTTTCCCCATTAAATTTAGAGTTTCTAACCATTCCCCTTTCATCCCTTTAATTAAGATAGCTCTTAGGGATTATTTAGGTAAGGTGGTGTGTGGAGATCTATGCAAATTATAGTTAAACTGTTTGACATACTCTTCTAGAGTTTCATTATCTTTTGTAGTCATCTTAAATATTTCATCTTTTATCTCCCTAGTCTTGCAAAAGTCCTAGTATCTTATGACGAAGGAGGTTTTCATATCATCTCACGAATTAATAATTCATCCACCCAGACCCATGAACCATCTTAAGGTTGCTCCTTTCAAAGTAAAGGGGAACAGTTTTAGCTTTTGGGGGTCAGTGGTGTAGTCATATCCTCTACAGAGGACATCAAACTCAAAAAATAAGGCATCAAGATCCTCAGTGATCATCCTAAAAAGGAATATCCTTCATGGGGGCATTGGCCACTTGATTGACTATGGGATATTCCAATGTTGAGGTTTCACCTTGAGGTGGTTGGTTTTCCATTTGATCAAATATGTGCCAATAACCTTCAGGAATTTCAGGGGGCGCTTTTTGAGCAAGTGGGGAATTAGCAATCTGAGATGGCTTTGTAGCACTACCTACATCTGGGATCACAGGAGACCCCTATTCAGATAGCTATGGTTCTTCCTTATTAGTCCCACTAGTTTCTCCTTCTCCTTCTCTTAAATTACACAATTTTCCCTCTCGGAGAGGATCAAAATGTAAAAATTTTGTAGCTTGAAGACTCTATTCATATCTTCCAATTTGGCTTTGAATCTCAACGTAAGCTGCAGATGGTGAGCCTACTACTTGAGGGATTACAGTAGGACTTTTTCCAGTTACTAGCCGAAATCCTACTGATGCTTGAGATTCTTCTTTTCTCACAATTTCGTCTATAAAGGTCATTCTCCCAAGGTTCACTGATCCTTTTGGTTTTATGGATTTAGGTGGGGGATTCTACTCTTTTTCTATCTTTCTATTCCTAGTCATTCATAAAAACCAATTCTTATTTAACCTCTAAGCTTTTGCTGAAAAGCGGACTGGTAAGCAAGCACTTTACTTGGTAGGTACGCAGGCTCTTACCTTCTATTTTTAAAACCCAATTCTTTCACAACAGGATAAAAAGGAAATCACTTTGAAACACTCTCCCTGGAAATGGCGCCAAAATGTTGGTGCACTAATATGTCTTTTTACAGGCAATCTTAATTCCTACATTAATTTTCAACGGAAGGTAAGTCTTTTTATCTCAAGAGTGTCAGCACAATATATGCAGTGAATTCAGAGGTTCTCTAATGGTAAATCATTGCAATCACTAATAACTATATCTTCAAATCAATCCACACAATTCTAAAAGAAATAACTATGGAAGAAATAACTCTAAAATAACTCTTAACACACTTTTCAATTTTGTTTAACTTATTCCGAAATCAAATGAATTTGAATGCAAATGCAAAGAATCATGCTCAACAATCTTCAAATAGGATTCAGACTAACTCACTCCATCAAGAAAGAGAACTACAATAACTTGATAGCAATGATAACCTATAGTAAATCTAAATTGAACAACAAATCTCAATTGAATGACAAATCCTAATTGAATGGCAATCTTAACTAAAATGCAACTGAAAATTGAACAACAAGTGAGCATATTATGATAAATTATCTCTAAACAGCAAACAATTTATATAAGAAAATTATGGAAATCGATTAATGCTATCTCTAAGATCTATGATAACATAACTCAGAATGAACAACAATCTACTACTATAACCAATCTAGTCAAAGCGTTACTCAATTATATCACACAGCTAAGTATGAATCTAAATGAACAACAATATGAATCGGAATTGTCAATCTTCACAAATAAGTGAATGATATTAAATTAACATTAACAATCAGTGACGACTAAATAGAAAATATTATAACACAAGAAAGTTGTAGAACTTCTCTTGACTCGGCCCAGAGTCACCAGAAGTCTCTGCTAGGAAATACTCAGAATATAAGTATGGATCAAATGCAGTTTTTCTTCATAAAATAAGCAACACAGTTACAACATCACTGAGGTAACAATATTATATGTCTCAAAAGAATAATTACAAGTTATGAAATTTTGCACACTGTGCGGTTTTGCCTTTCAGCCTTATATATTACATTTAGAAAGTAAATAGATAAAAGTGAATTTGATCTTTTCGTGAAATATCATCAGTCTACCTAGTCTCTTGTTGCCTTGCCTACCTCAGACGCTTTCTTTTTTCCTTTTACAGCCTGATGTTTCTTTGTCTATTGAACAACTATCGTTCAATCCACGTCTTCTCCATATAAAGATACAAAAAGTCATTTTCTCATGATCGATTTATATAATTTGTTACCAAGTGCTTTTACCCAACTTTAGCTGTTATTTCCTTTACTTTGATTGATAAACAAAGATAATCATGTGATGATAAATGTTGAATAAAGCTATTTATGACGAGGAAACATACCTTTTTCCTAACCCAACACTCACCTTATGCGAGCCCGATTGTACATGTACATAAGAAGGATGGGACCTAGAGGCTCTGCATTAATTATCAGGTAGTAAACAAAATCTCTATTAGGAACAGGTATCCAATCCCACAGATTGATTACCTTTTGGACCAGCTCAGGGGAGCCAAGTATTTCATCAAAATCGATCTGAAGTCTGGCTATCACTAGGTTCCAATAGAGCCCATAGATGTATGGAAGACCACCTTCAAATCCAAGGAAGGCCTTTTTGAATGGTTGAATATGCCCTTCAAGTTAATAAATGCCCCTTCCACTTTTATGAGGCTAATGGATGACACCTTATGGCCCTTCACCAAATCATTTGTGGTTGTTTATCTGGACCCTGTGACAACACAAACTATGTGCCAACTTGGAGAAATGTACCTTTGGCATGAGTCAGGTCCAATATTTGGGTTACATTGTAGATGAGCAAGGCATGCATGTGGATTATACTAAGATCCAAGTCATTCAAGATTGCCCAGCCCCGACCACTCTAATAGATCTTCGCAGTTTTTTGGGCCTTGCAAAGTTTTATCAGAGGTTCTTGTTGGGATTCTCCCATATCACTTGCCATTTGAGTCAGATTACCAAGGGCAGAGTGGAAGAAAAAATTTCTTAGTCCGAGTCCCAACAAAGTGTGTTCTTTGAGTTGTTGTTCCACCTCTACTCTACACTGGTACTCAAATTGAGACAGATGCCTCTGAATATGTTATTGATTCAATCCTCACCCAACACAAGCATCCAATGGCCTATCATAGTGAGACACGTTCCGATACAATTCAGAAGTACCTCACCTATGATAAAGAGATGTTTTCCATCATATGGGTGTTCTAACAATGGAAGAATTACATTATGGGGAAGGAGATGGTCATCCACATCGATCACTGACCTCTTCAATTTATACAAACACAATGGAAGCTGTAGAAAAATCGCCATCAAAAGTGATCTACATATCTACAACAATTCCATTTTAACATTAAATAAAAAAATGGCAACACCAATCATGTTGCAAACTGCCTTATCCGACCCCTAGTTGCAACACTGACTATTATTCTCAACTCTTGCGGCCACGAGACCTCTGGATGGATGTAACTATGCAAAAATGATCCATAGTTTTCCTCCACATACCATATGCTAGTAGATGGAAAGAAAGTTCCTAATTTACACCTCCATGATGCATTATTATTCTACCTGGGCCAACTTTATGTTCCTTCAAGTGAGTGTGCCAATCTGATTTGGGAGGCACACTACAGTCGGGTCGCAGAACACTTTGGTGTGGTGAAAACTATGGTCGTACTACAAAAGTAATTTTATTGGCTAAAACTCTGAAAGGATGTTGTGAAATATATCATAGCTTGTGCCATCACCAAGCCAACCATCAAGAAGCAAGGTCTGTACACTCCTCTACCTACTCTCAACCAGCCTTGGGAATCCATGTCCATAGACTATATGTCTGGCCTCCCCTTTACTAAGCATGGTAATGACTATCAATTTGTGGCCATGGACATATTTTCTAAGATGGCTATATTAGCAGCCTGCAAGAAGAGTATCACAATAGAGGACACTACCATACTCTTCTTTGAACGAGTGTGGGTACATTTTTGGAACCCGCAGACCATTATATCAAATTGGGATAGCAGGTTCCTGAGCACATTCTATTCAACCCTATGGAAACTATTGGACACCAAGCTCACCAAGTCGATTTCATTCCATCCCCAGAATAATGGCCAGACAGAGGTCATCAACAGGATGATAGTGCACATATGCTTAATGTACAAATCTAGTCATCCACAAACTTGGGATGAGATCCTATGTGAAACAAAGTTATAAAAAATCTCTCCATAGCTCAACTAGCCATAGTCCCTTTCAAGTGGGTCTAAGATTTCAACCATTGTGTTTGAATGATTTTTCATGCATCATGCAAGTTCAAGGACAGAATACACACATGTACTCTATGAGGGTGATAAAGCAACCATATTTATTGAATGTATCTAGTACATCTGCCAATAGGTTCAAAAAATCTTGGAGAAGTCCAATGCCAAGTACAAGCAATGACATGATCAACATTGGGTGCAACAAAAGTTTCAGGTGGGCGACAAATTTTGGTTACATTTGTAGAAAGAACCCCTTATCAGAGCCCATCAAAAGCTCAAACCACTCTGATGTGGGCCTTACACCATTACCAAGGTTGTGGGAGATAATGCTTTTAAGCTCATAATTCCCTCATTCATTGGTTTATACCTAGTGTTCAATCTAGACCACCTTCGACCATACCTTCCACAATTATTAGACACATCAGACATTGCAGAACAACTCACACCAACAAAGCTAAACCCAGACTGCATGTAATATACCACAAATAATTGGATCACAGACACATAGATCAAGAACACTCATCAATAGAAGATCCAACTATATCAGGTTGTCAAAGTTGGCCAACTCCTGCACCAAGGCAAGTGACTCATGAGGGACCAAGTTCAACAGAAGTTTCCCCATCTCATGGAGGCACTCAATGCAATGGGAATCATTGCTTCCTAAGGGGGGAGGACTAATCCAGGTGGATATTGGTGGACACCTACCTATTCCACTTGGATCCCCAACATTGTTTCTTTCAATTTTTCATTTTCCTTAATTATAGCACAGTTTACTATTTTTGGAAGTTTTTCAGGTGCCGAACATCCAGAGCTGTTTTAGGCCCTAAATAACCTTTTTTTTAAACCAAGAAAACATGGGTTATTAAATGACATTTGTAGTTGAAATTTATATTCCTCGGATATATATTTCTAAAAAGGTATCGTGCACGAGAAACAGAGATCATATGCCAAATTTATGACCCTAGGAAGTTGATGTACCAATTTTACCCCAATGGGGCCCATAGTTTTGGCACTTCATCTCCCAGGGTTAGGTTTTTCGATGTTTATGGTTTTCCATTGTTTCTCAATAATAAATAGGCCTTTGAGCCTCATTGTAACATAGTTCATAGGCATGTATCCGCCACATCTCTTCTCAAAGATAAGCTACCATCGCCCGAGCTAGTTTATTTCCATTCTGTATGAAGCATATTTCAGTTTTTGATATCAATGTAATGAAGTTTTATTTCTGTTGCATCTTTGTGTTTATGCTTATATATGTATTATGTTGTGTTCTTGCATAAGTATGGATCATTGAACTTCCTTAGGAGCCTTGTCCTTGTGCCTACTACAAAATCTTATAGAGATACAATTGTTGACAGTGTCCACTCCCAAGGGACCAAGGCCCTCAGTTCCCAATATACCAAAAAGGTCAACACCACAATAAAAATTTCCCACCTATGGTGGGAATTCTATAATTGTACATTAAAAAATACTTAAATTTTCAATAGGGAATGTGTGAGCTCTTAGTCAAGGTTAAGTTAGTCATTTTAGTGTTGTATACAAATAAGGCTATTGGCATGTGCGAGTGCATGAGGTGAGATGGCCATGTCACCTCCCTATTTAATGCAAATAGAGGTGGCGGGGTGGTGGGCCTCCACTCCGTACCACTAGCTCTTTATCCAACACCTCAATCATGGATTGTTAATCCTAGGTAATGAGGAGCTAGAAATGCTCTCTCCACTCTAGCCATTCCACAACGTGTTAGGCTAATGCCAATTTGATATTTGGATTCAAGCATCCCACGATAGCTAAAAATTCCACTAACTTGTTTCCATATCTATAGGAATGAGAAGTAATGATAGTGGGAAAACTTGAATTAATGCCTAAATATGAGCAATAAAGATCTCTAGTCACCAACTCTTACAAATATTTTCTAGAGGGGACCCATTTAGAAATCTTTCAAGCATATTGATAACTACTTGAGAGTCATCATTGTTGGGAGATAAACTTGCATGTTTTTGTTTACCTTTTTATCTTCTTTTCCTTCACATTTTCACTCCTAACTAATTCATTTCATATCCTAAATCATGCAGGTATACCTCCAATCATGTCTTTATGAATTAAGTAACCATTTAAGCATAGTCTAGGTGATTATGACCAAAGCACTTGCTAAACTTCGTTTTACGTGCAGATTTCCAAATCAAATGGTTAAGTTTACACATTAGTCTAGCAGAGCTATTATCAAACTACAGTTGTAATAGCAGGACCAGTCCAGACTTCCTCTTTCTATCTTTTGTATTTAGTTTTAGGATTATTACAACCTTCATGTAAATGAAATTTACAGTTTTATGATATTTTGTTGAGTTCGTGAGTTCATCACAGCCCTGATGAGGGAGTTGGGCCCACTCTCCTTATCAGGTGCTACTGAAATTTAATTTCCTTGTTGTGATGGTTTGATTTAAATGTTGTGAATCGTATTGTTATTACAGTTAATTATCATTATTATTTCCATTTCTGTTACATATTGGTGATTTATGTCATTTCAATTTTCTTTTATGATCATTTATTATTTTTTGATGAATTCTCAATCAATTCTGGGTTGTACAATTGTTACTTACATATACTTTGCGCGTTAGCCTTGAAATAACCAGTAGATCCTGGATTGATAATTAATGTGGGAAAGGGTTGAATAGTTTTATTCACACTTGGACCCAAACATTTTGGCATCGTTGTCAGGGAGGCTATCAAGGTGCAAGAGCACAGTCGGCATTGGTCGCTCAATCAATCTCGTGTCTTGGGCATAGAAGTTTACTTACTCTACTCCAGGTTCTGAGCTTTATTATTTTTGGTTTTTCTGTCTTTATTTCAATTGATTGCATAGGAGTCGCTCTCTCACCCTGGGGAAGGAAGTTTTCTTACCTTACTCCAGGCCTTGAGCTTAAGATTTCTTTTCTTATTCGGTTTTTCTTTTCGATTCTTAAAACCGCTCTCTCACCCTATGGAAGGAATTTTTCTTACCTTAATCTAGGCCCTGAGCTTAGATTGCCTTGTTTATTTTGTTTTTATTTTTTCTCTTAAAATCCCTCTCTCGCACTAGGGGAGGAATGTTTCTTACCTTACTCTAGACCCTGAGCTTATGGCTTGCTTTAATTTTCCTTTTGTTTTCTTTTCTATTCCAAATCATTCTCTTGCCCTGGGGAGGGAAGGTTTATTACCCTACTCCAGGCCTTGAGCTGTGATAATTTTTTATGCTCCAATTGCATGAATGAAGATATAAATAAAAAGGGCATAAGAGGACCCCCAAACAAAGTAAGAAAGGATTTAGGTAGGAACAACTACATCCAGGAAATCATTGCCGAAGCTGAAGCTGAAGAATCTTCACGAGCTGCTGTTAGGGTAAGGAATCACACACAGTCTCATGGGAAGTCTGTTGAACAACCAATATTACCCTCAAGAGTGAGGATGCCCCATTCAATGGCAAAAGGAGAAGTAGTAGAGAGCAAAGCATCAGAGAAAATAGAGGTAGCCCTTTCAACAGCAGAAGAAGAGGAAGTATCAAGAAGAGGGTCAGAAAAAGAAATCAATCCAAGTACACCTGCAGAAGGAAATTTGGGGGATTTTCTTCATTGTGTGATCAAGGAAGTGTTGTTAAGCGACCTTAATCATCAGCTGTCATACAGTAGGAACCTGTTGAAATTCTGAGCGATTATTAGAGGGTATTCATGGCATGTCCAACCTCCTCGATTGAATTTCCAATTGGAGACAGTAGAGGTGATGCGCCGATGAAGCCCATTCCACTGACCGCTTTGCCTAACTTCCATGGGATTTCCTCAAAAGATCTAGAAACATTTATGTTCAAATTTCATATTGTCTGTAGGGGATATGACTACATGGTTGATGCTCAAAAATTGAAGATATTCCTTGCTACTCTAAAAGGTACAGCTCTGCAATGGTTTATGGGTCTAAGTGGAAAATCTATCTCCTCTTGGGAAGAAATGAAGAAATATTTTCTAGAGAAGTACCAGGATTATTGTAAATCTCGGAATATAAAGGAGGAAATTTTTAAATTTATGCAAAAGGAGGATGAGAATATGGAGGATTGTGTTGAACGTTTCAAATATACTCTATAGAGATCCGACCATAGCGACCTAGATAAGGATATCCTAAAAATTATTTTTCTCTGGGCCCTAAGGGAGGACTCTCTAGACCTAATGAACATAGTAGGAAAGGGTGGCATATCAAGGAGGACTTTGAATCTATTTGTGAGTTCACGAGGGGCTGCAAGGAATAAGCAATGGATTTGAACTTCCAAAACATACAGTGGAAGAATTACAAAGGAAGAAATTGGAAACTTGTTGGATAACTTGAAAAATGGCATCCTGAGTACACTTTCTTCTCAGATGGACACGTTACAGGAAAAACAAAAGAAAATGGAGTTAGAAAGGACCATGGCCATCTTCTGCCCTCAGTGCAGGAAGAAACATCATTTAAAGGAATTTCCATTAAATATCCTAGAGACGTGTGCAATATGGGAACAAAATCACTCCACCAATTCATGTCCATCTCTTCCTGGGCTAAAGGCAGTATTCCAAGGAACAAGTGAAGGAGTAGAGAAACTACGCTTTATGGGTTCCAAGAAACCATGCCAGCCATGACCACCAAGCTCAAATCAAGGTATGTTTCAGGACCTTTCTCAGTATTTTAGAAACTTAAATATGGGTCCTTATTTAGTACCTTTTCCACAATAATGGACTCAATTTAATCAATATGCTCCCTGGTAGTCTTGGTTCCCACAATATAGTTCAAACCCTTCATGGCCTCAGAATTGGAAAGGGCCTTCCCCTTCTCCTAGTCAATTTCCTCAAATTATGCAACAACAACAGTTACAAATGCCTTCCAACATTCCCTCCAGTACTCCTCCTCGTCCTCGGCTTCCTATCCAACCTAATCCAAATCCTAATAATAAGGGTGCTCAGCAGACTGACACGCTTAACCTTCTTTCATATAGCATTTCCACCATATAATGTAATGAGATAAATCTGCGATCTGGTTGGGTGGTGAATGCTCAGACTTCACCAATTAGCATTGAACATATTGGTGATGAAGATCTAGAACCAAAATCCCAAGTAGCCAAGAATGAAACCATGTTGTAGTGACCAACCACATGAAATGAGCAACTTTTGACCAATTTCCTTGCCTCCACATTTTCCCTACATATATATTTTTAGGTAGAAATTTATGGTCAGTTAACAGGGCATAAGATTCTTTTATTGTAACAATACCTTTTGTTTGATATCCCCAACATAGCTTGCTTGGGCCTTGAAGAATTGGGATTTTGTAGTTCTTGGTTAAATTTGGTCCAAGCCTTTGTGGTCAAATGATCTGGTCAATATTCTATTGTCTTCCAACTTATCCAATTTATACATTTAGTAGTCAGCTTTGAAAAAATTGACATTGTGATGCATTGTTTTGTTGAAGTGCATTTCCCTAATTCTTGGAGCTCCTCTTAGTCCAACAAACCAGGCAATTATTTCCATGCGTCTCTCCAAAATAGATTCATTCGTCCCTCCCTTAGTTCCCATAATGTATGGTATTGGACTAAACATTTTATTTCTATTTCCAAGTTCCATATTATTGATCCTTAAGGAAATTCTATGTTTCTTAGCTTAGCCAATTGGGAGGTTTGGTTGCTATATTTTCTATTCCAAATATGTTTCCATAATTCCTACCCATCTTAAATCCATTTCCCCCATATTTTCACTCTCATTACCATGTTAATTGTTTCAGGGTCTCTAATTCCCAATGCTCCTACTATTTTCACTTCTTTTCATTAGTAGTCCAACTCCAAGGGAAATATCGATATAGATTCTTGATGACTTGGAGGAAAATTTTAGGGGTTGCCATAATTGATATTTGGTACACTAGTAGAGCTTATAGAATTTATTTTAGAAGCACCATTATTCTTGGCAAATTAAGTGATCGAAAAGCCCAACTTTAGACCTTTTGGGAGATCCATTACAAGGTGTGTTGCTAGCATACTATATGCAGGGAGATTTCTACGAAGGGAGGCCCAATATATGGTTGATGGCTTACTCAACTAATATCATATTAAGCGAGCTAAATAATGTTATACTACCACATTAGTGATATATGTGTGTGTGTGTGTTCGATTGATTACCATACATGAAGCCTCCATAAATTCATTGAGTATTATTTTCAAAAGGATGATATTTCTGGTTGTTGGAACTTGAAATAGCTTGATATCATCAACGAACTATCGATGTGTGATAGCAAGATCTACTTTTTATAGACGTAGGATTTTAAGTAAACCCTGAGCACTTGTCGCCTTAAGATATCTTCCTATCCCTTTTTATTCCAAGATGAATAAAAAGGGGGAAATTAGGTTGCCCTACCTAACCTCTCAAGAGGGATTAAAGGTGGAGGTGGGGGATCCATTTAGGATTATGGAGAAAAAGGGGGGTGAGGTCAAGGATCTAATCCATTGGTCAAAAAATCAAAAAACGTAAAGGGTTTGGAGGAAACAATCCTAGTTTAATCGATCATATGCCTTGGAGAGATCCAAATTTATCATCATCCCTATTATCTTTTATTTTTTTAGTGAGTGTACAACTTCATGGGTGACTATTATTCCATCCAAGACCTCATAACCTTACCCAAATATTTTTTATTTGAGGAATATGATTGAACTTAATAGGGGATTAAGGCAGTTTACAATTACTATCGACATAACCTTGTAGATTACATTATGGAGGAATATAGGTCTAAACCTATTGGAAAATTTGACTTTATTCAATTTCATAATTAACGTTATAAGGGTCGTGTTATCGCCTAACCACATCAATTGTCAGAGGCGGGAATTATTCCACCAGTGAATGGATTTCTGGGCCAAGAAAAGGCCATCAAGTTTGATAGAAATCTATTGCAAATCCATCAAGTGCCAGTGTTATCACATAAAAGTGATCACCTAGACCTAACTCATTAGGTGTATTGAAATACACCATGTAGAATGATTTTTTACACGTTATGACCCACTTTCACATAAGAAAATAGCCTATGGAACCATTTTCCTAAGTTATTTTCATTATTTGATTTACCCACATTATAATAACCCATAAATTCATTAATTTTATGTTATTATCGTATTTTTACCCATTAAAGTGAAAATAATTCAAAATATTCTCATTCACATTTTCAATTTCCATAGGAATAATTCAATAAATAATTTATTTATTGATTGTTCCTTAATCCTCTAAACATTATCGTATAAATAATTTATTAAATCATTGTTTATAAATTATTTTTAACTTATTTGGCCATTTCATCTAGAACTAATTCAATAAACTCATTTGTTTATTAATTATTTCTTATTATTTTAGCCATTTTTATTAATTAACACAATAAATCATTACTTTTTGAGTTAGTTATCTAAATAAAGGTTATTGAAATTTTGATTCAGATTGGATCATTATGTTATTTTCCATCCATCTCAATGCATTCAGAGTGGAAAAAGTGGAGGAATCAGCTCACGAGACCATTTTTACCAAAGCGACCCAGTTTGGCGAAACAGGGTCTAAAACTTTCCGGGAGCATTTTGAGGCCTTAAACAATGGTTTTTGGAGCAATTTGTTTCACTTTAAAGCCGTTCATTTTCATGTTGTTATACACACAAATATCTTTCCAACGATGCAAGAAGCGCGTCAATCAAAATTTGTATGCAAAAGTTATGCCACTCAGAAGTTAACCTTCTTGTTTTCACACCTATAATTCGATAGGATGTCGTGTGACTAGGCTCCATTATTCATGGAAAAAGGGGTGATCAGGTGCTCAAGTTTATGCTCAAAAATAAAAGTGTTATAATTTTTTTAAACTCGGCTTCAAATCAAAGAGCTCGTCATTCTGAATCCAACGGTGTGAACAACACTCAAATCCGAGCTCGTATGCAGAAGTTATAGCAAGTCAAAGTTCAAGTTTGACTTGTCTACATGGCAGGATTAGATGACGTGGCATAGCCCTTCATCAAATGAGGAGGCTCCAAGTCGTAGGCTTCCACTGACCCCCGCATATCACAAATCGCAGTCGCAGGTAGAAAGATGTTTGAAATCGGCCCCGACACAAACAGGTTGCGATGCGATCTCATCGCAATCGCATATTGTAGGTGGACAAGTATTACGGAATCAGCCACCGGCAAAGCCCGGTTGCAATTCAATTTATCGCATATCAAAATCGTAGAAAATGGTTGTGTTTTTTATGGTTCCGATAGTAATCGCCGAATTGAAATTTTCGATGGATTCTCGGGACACGATATTTTTATATATTCCAGTTAATACTCTCGTCGGGTCTGCGATATCGCTATCGCAACATCCCCATTGTGTTAACAAGACCTTCAACACGCCAAACTTCACCGATTGGATTTGTGATACACCCGACAGGTTATGGCCCATGACGCGGTGAAATATTCACTTGGTTAGCAGATTTTGGAGCAGAAATGGGGGTTTCTGCCAATTTTGGAGCAAATTTGTGGAACAAATAGTGGTAGAATTAGGAGAAGTCATAACTTCTTTAGTTCTTATCCGAATTGGATGCAAAAATAGGATAGATAGCCATTTTTTAGTATTTTGAACTCATTGAGATAGGTTTCAGGGGCATTTGAGCATTGTAAACACACTTTTGTTGTAATTTTGAGCATAATAGAGAGGCCCAAGCCTTGGAAGCTGTACCAAGGAGATGTAGCCCAGGAGGGGTGAACTCCTCATCAAATCTATGTGATTTGTGTTGTATTTTGATGTTCTTTGTTGTTATTTTGCTATTGTTCAACATATGTTTTGTATGTTAAATTGTTTATAACATTTACATAAGAAACTCTCATGGGAATTAGTTAATTTAGAAAAACGGTGAATCCTTAAGCACTTGATAACAAAATTATAAGCATCTTGGGTTTTATTCTAAATGGGGAATTAGCACAACATTACTAAGTTGCTCCATTTCAGATCAAGTTGGTATCAGAGCACTGTTTTTTTCTTACTAGATTTTCCTGTGCAAAGAAGGATTTGATTTTTTGCAAGTTTGTGTCATGCTAATAAGGTTAAAACTCAAAAGAGGAGAAGGAAAGCTGGTTGGAAGCCCTGAAGTTGGGTCAGGTAGAAGAAGAGAAAGATTGCCAAATTCTTCTACACTAGTACATCTTCAAGTTGCAGTTGAGACTCCAGTGATCATGTCTAATGAAGGACAACCTACAAACATGACCGAAGATGAGAAGACCTTCAGAAAGGCTTTCTTTGATATGACAAAGATGGTGAAGGTCCTCTGTGAAGAGAGGAATAGTAGGTTTCAAGGATAAATTTCCAAACCTCCCAAAGGAGAAGACTCTTCAGGAGGAGGTAATGGAAAAGGAGGTAATGGGAATGGATACAAACCTCCACCCTCTCCACCATCTTCTTCATCCTCTTCTTCACAAGCATATTCACACTCTTTCATTAATACAACCCTTACTCCTACTCATCATCATTCTTCAAAAGGAACTAGTAAAACACCTTTTTTTCAAATTGATGTTAAATTTGAGCTGCCCATGTATAATGGTGAAGTGAATGTAGAGAAACTTGATAATCGGATTCGTCAGTTGGAGGTGTATTGTAGAATTAAAAACCTTAAAGAGGATGATATCAAAATTCAGTTGGCTTCCTTAAGAATGGAGGGTGCAGCACTCATTTGGTGGGAAGCAAGGACTCAATATGAGATCAAAAAACATGGTAAGATCTCTATTATTTGGTTTGATTTCATTGCTACTATAAAAAGGAAATTCTACCCTTTAGCTCATATGCAAAAATATATCATGAATTCGCAAACTGTCAGACAGTTAAAAGGTCAAAATGTGCAAGAGTATACTCAGGAGTTTACGAGAAGAGCTCTTATGCTAGGAGTAGACTTGCAGTCACAAGATACTTTGCTGAAATATATAGGAGGCTTTCATAGCTATCTTAGACAAACCATTATTATGTTTAATCCCACGAATATTGATGAGGTTTGTGTTCAAGCTACACACCTTGAAGCAAGAGGGAAAATGTACAAGAAGAAGGCAAGAAGAAGCAATTCCAGAGTGGTGAAAAAGGAAAGAAATTAAAAAGGAAAGCAAAAGAAAAATGATTATGTTAAGAAAGAAGGGGAGAAACCCGTGTGAAAGAATTGTTCCAAAGAAAGCCATGGTGAAGCACATTGTTGGAAGTTTCATCCTCAATTAAGATTGAATAAATTTAACAATAAAGGGAAACAGAAGACAAACATTGTTATACAACAAGACTTGGGTTCCGACTCAAGTGATGAAACAAAGATTGCAGCCATAGTCACTAAAGGAAAATTCATGGAAAAAACAAGCAAAGAGGAAGTCGTGGCAAGCACCAGTGCAACAAATAATTCCAACAATGCTTCAAATGAAGAAAACAGAATCGAGTTGTTCCATATCAGAGTTATTTCCAAACAAACCAAGATTGATATGTTGTTTGACAGTGGATCCCAAGCAAATTTAATTTTTATAGACTTGGTCATGAAGTTGAATCTGGAAACTATGCCTCATCATAAACCGTATCCATTGGGTTGGATAACCAAGGATGTAAATCTTCAGGTCACAAGGAAATGCATTTTCAGGTTTTCTATTACTGCCAATTTCGTTGACAAAGTCGATTTAGATGTAGTGCCAATGGATATTTCTGGAATTGTGTTGGGAAGCCCGTATCTGTATGACCAGAAAGTTGTTTTCCATAGATTTGAGAAAAAAATATCATTTTTTCAAAGATGGATTGGAGTATATTGTGAGAGCCCATCATAAAAATCTTAATCAATCTTTAGCAAGCGCAGGGAAAATGAAGCCACTGGTCAATTCCAACAAGAGTCTCGTGCTCCTTATGATCAAGCAAAAGAATGACATGGAGTGTGAATCCTTTGCAGGCTGTGGCGTGAAGCTCAAAACTAAATTGGTTGATGTGGTCAATCAATATGAATGTGTTTCAAGAACCAAAGGGATTGCCACCAAAAAGGGGAATGTAGCACGAAATTCATCTACAACAAGACTGTCCACTACCAAATATCGGTATGTATCGAATGTTAATTATGGAAAGTTTATAAATTAATAATGTTGGCTTATAGGGCCTAACCCAGGTTTAGAGTTGAGTTAGCCAAACAAATCCCGGTACTATTGGCCCTTTCGGCAATAGTCCACGGAGCACAGACTCAGGTCTCACCTAAATTAGTATGGGAGGGTGCTAGAACCAGGTTTCTGCACCCTGGAGATGTTTGATGTGTTCAAGTGGTCCGTGGTTCGACCCTGCACACAAGTCGATTCACACACTTTCTCATACCTCGCAGCCTATTATGCTGCCTTTGTGCAGCCCAACTCAAGGGTCGAACGCTACGCTTTTGTGTTATTACCCAAGTCCTTACTGGTATTACATTGTTAGTTGATTATTTTAGCCTACTTGTGTGCTTTAAGCTATATTTAACAACATAAACCACTCATACAGGTGCGCGTGGTAAATAAACAGTATATTTGCAAATTATATCCAACATGCATTAACTTGAGAACAGATACACAAAAAGATAACAAACTTCTCTTTATTAATTCCTTCCTTGGTTACAGACTCTACTACGCCCTGCACACTCAACTGTAGGGGTCTACGCACTCAGCTACAGACTACTAGGCCTCTGTGCACTCAGCTATAGAGCCTTCTCCTACTCTACGACCCAAAGACACACTTCACTTAGTCACTTGGACTCTTCCTATCTCTCTATTCTTCTCTATCTATTTACACTTAGAGCCTCGCTCTATTTATACAATCCCATGGTCTGCAGACCATGGGTAGGTCTATCAAGCCGACATTATATTACAAAACTAGGAAGGACAACCCTGTGACTCTATCATATATTTCGTGCTTCACGCCCGCAATTTGTGGATCTTTACAACAAGAATGGATCAAAAATTGGGCTTTGAGCCCCAAAACATGCCTTGGGGGGCATTCCATGCCTAATAGGCCCCCAACACAAACATCGTGACTCACCTTTGAGTCACTCTGTCAGCGGGGCGATGTTTGCACAGAGTCCCTCCAACTGTTCTCGAACGGCGCAGAGGTCAGCAGCACACTAAGCTGCTACTTGCTAGATCTGTTGCATGCATGTTTCTGAGACCTCTATGTCTGGGATGCTTCTCTGCATCAATGTGTGCATCCCCTGTATGTGTGCGAGCTTGCCTTCGATGTCTGTCATAATGGTGAAGGCCTCATCGATCCAAGGCTGGATGCGCACTTTTAGAACTTCCTCCTTATGTCATGCTGCATCCACCTGCTCCTTCAGAGCCTTAGCCTGCTGCATCCTCGCAAGTTGCTGGGTGAGGACCACTATCGACGCAATTCCTCGAACACTATCATATTATTATTGGATTTCGTGTGCCTCTGTCTCTAAGCATTGGATGTTGGGGTCCTCCTGCAGAGTTGTGAGGACCTCAAGTGATTCTTCCAACATGTTGGTGCAGTATCGCACTGCGCTTCCAATTTCCTCCAATCCTGTTGTGATAGTGCTAGCGCTCTATTCTCTGACTTCCGGGGGAGTGGATGGCTACGCCTTAAACCACATCTCAGCGATCTAAAGATTTAGCTCTAGCTGAACCTTTGTTGTTTCTTCTTTGGCCTCGCGAACTCTTGTTGCTAACCTGTGGATCCGCACCTCCACTGGTAGATCTGGTGGGATGGATAGCTCTAGGATGCTTCGGCAAGCATCGTCTACCACCTGCACCAACTTTTGATTTTATGACACCAATTCGTCACACTGCAAGCCGATTTGTTCCATATTTATCTTTTGATCACTGAGGACTTGGAGTGCGCGACTCTCCCTAACGCGCAGCTCAGCTGTTATCCCATCCTGCAATAGATATAGTGTCTCGTACAGAAGGGCGGCTAGATTAACGATGAGGCCTTTTATCGTGCTAACCAAAAACCTATCTGCCTCATTTGATGTCACTAGAGCCCCTTTCGGCAACACTATTATGTTCGCCATATGCACGCGCAACATCTGCTCTGCTATCGTGGATCCTACTGCGAGGTTGGTTGAAAGGGTACCAACCTGAGGGGGGGCACGGCTGTAACTCCTGCAACTGTACTCTGAGGGCCCCCAACATAGTCTGGTGCTCCTGCATGAAATCTTGAAGAGCCTCATTTGTGAAATCGTGCACTGTCTCGCCAATTTCATGCAGATCACCCTTGGTTAGGGTGATTGGGTCAATGGCCAATTTGGAGGCCTTGACCTTCTTCCTCAATCATGCTCGCTCTGTCGAGTGTTGGCACTTCAACTGTGTGGACGCGGTCCATGGGGCCGCGCCTCCTTCTTATATTTATGCTTCCTCTGATGTTTGCCCTTGCGAAGGCATTACTTGGCCCTCATCCGTCTTCACAGTTGCTTTGTGTGTGGCTTCTGCTGCTACGGCATTTTCCTGCTCGGCTACCTTCTGTGTCACTTCCTATGCTTTCCGCACCTCTGTTGATGTTGTTTCCTTCCACCTTTTCTCGGCCAATTGTGTGATGCGCAGCTTGGCATCGTCTTTCTTCTTCTGCGCTACTGCCCCCTCGAGTTCTGCAAGATCTGGGTGCATCATTCCAGAGGCCATGCCTCTAAGATAGTGAAAATGGAGTCATTAGTGGCTACAAAGGGTATCGTTTTCAACTACTTCGTCGGATCCTTTCGCGCCCTGATATATACGTTGTGCATGTCTGCCTTAAATTCTGCAAAACTCTGTAGACTATTGTACACCATGGGCGACAAGCACGGCTTACAATTGATCCGTATGCGGATGTTCATCTCCATCAGCACCCAGAAGATCTTGATGTTGCAGATCCTTGTAGCATCCTTCATGGCCCAAAGCGAAGCGTACTTCGCGGCCTCCGGTAATTCTCTGTCAATTACGGGGAATTGACTGTCCTCCAGCAATTCCCCTGCTACGAGCACTATGCATAGCAACAACCACGCATAGTGGAAGGTTTTACCCTATTCCTAGGCTTCAGAAAACTCTCTAAGAATTATGTACAATGGAATTCAGACTAGTTAAACTAAACCCCCTTTGCACACTGCTCGGCCAGTGCGACCACTGTCGCAGGTACCTCGTCAACGCAGAATTTGCACATAACTTTGCTTGCGAGGATTTGGGTTGCTACGCAGACTACTTTTTCCTTGATGCTAGAGATGGCATAGCCCCTCTTCTTATTTTCTAGCTTGTACTTAGTCTTCATGTCCTCCACTATGGTGTAGCCCCACTTCTTCTTTTCTATCTTGTACTTCGTCTTCATGGCTTCCGCGATGGCCAACTCACTTCCCTTCCCTTCCAATGTGGTCACGGGGTCCTTCCTTTGTATGGGAGCTGGGAAACACAATGAATTAGTTCTGCCATGATGGGGATGGGCTCCTCCAGCCATAAATACCCATCATGCACCAGGAAAAGCAGCTTCTTGATGATGAAAATGGTTATTGGGGCGTGGTGGAAATGCAACACCCATAGTAGGTTCAACAGCTCGGCCTTTTCCACACCGCGCAACCACTTTCGGGGCTCTAAAGTTGTCACTACTCCCATCATGTTCTGCTTCATGAGATTTCCGATCTCAAGGTGAGGGAACTTCTCGTGGTCAACGAGGTCCCAGTCTTCAAATTTCATGGTCGGCACGCACCCAGGTGCGTGCCTTCAAACATAATGCCATCTGGGAGGAGTGGGGTCTGGAGCGAACTCTTGGTCTCGTCTAGGTCCTTGGGCACTTTGGCCTTCCCTTTTCGTGGGGGGACATAGGTAGGTAGTTTTGTTGCAAAGGGCATAGGTTGAGTGTCGACCTCCATGCCTTCGTCTTCTTCCTCTGTGATGATAAGGGCCTATAGGTCTTCTTCTTCATCATCTGTTTCTATAGTGATAGCTTTCCCTTTCTCCTCCATCGACAATTTTCTGCATAGTGGGTTCCGCGAGGACACACATACTGGAGCCATTGCTTGTTTATCCTTCTTAGGTCTTGGCGTACATGGTGATTTTCGGATCTCTACCACAATCCCGGCACCTTCTGGAACATCCTCCACAGTTAGGGCTTGTGCGGCCTCACCGGCGGTCACCTCTTCTATTCCCAGACCATCCTTAGTTGTTGTCATTGTATCTGTGTTGTAATTTGTCACTTGCGAATTCAAGGGCTCAATCAACACTCGGCTCACAATACTCAAGGCTCTGATCAATCGCTTAATTCGCAAATGACCAAGTTTTGTTTGTTGGGTAGCCCTTTGTAATTTATAGCGCTTTTTGAATTCAAATTTGACTGTTCCCCCCAATTCTGGTTCATTAATGCTTTCTTGGTGGCAGATTTTCCCAAATCTTACTCATAAATCGCATCTTAAATGCCTGCAACCCACTCCATTTGGCCTCAAGTCAAGCATCTCATCATGAATAGTGATTTCAATGGTCACTTCCTGGCCAATCCGCGCGACAACACAACGCCCCAAGCGCGGTCGCGGACCTGGTGACTCTCTACTTCTGCACGCATCTCCAACATCATGCAGCCCCTGGGCAGGATAGTTTATAGTCCTGCACTCCCTTCCAACTACCTAGACCACTAAGACTATCCTTCCCTTGGCTAGTCAGGTGGTTGCATCACCCGTGTAGAGTTTCATCTTATCCTTCGTCATGGTTCCTAGAGAATCCCCACCTAGTATTGCTATGGTATGCATCGCGCACTTCACCATTTGCAACACACTACCTTGGTCACTATGCTTAGAAATATTTTATCCAAGCCAAGGCATTAGACTGATCAATTCACGGCAATAGGCCTTAACCCTATCATCAAGATCACACACACCCTGTCTCACCAGCCTAGTCTTTTTGCTGAGAAAATCTTTTGTTATTTCGTCCTCCATCTTCTTGACTTCCACATCCATCAAAGCACTTTTCTTCCTTAACCGTAACCTTTCTTTTTCAAGTTCATGGAGTCTAAGGTTTCCCTAGTGGATCTCTTTCTCAAGTCCCCTGCGTCCTATTTCTTGTGGCTATGTGATCCCTCCTTTCTGGGATTTAT
Organism: Pinus taeda; assembly: GCA_000404065.3. Taxonomy (NCBI): domain Eukaryota; kingdom Viridiplantae; phylum Streptophyta; class Pinopsida; order Pinales; family Pinaceae; genus Pinus; species Pinus taeda. The sequence goes on from APFE030148240.1 coordinate 73,921, forward strand.
GAACCATCGTATCTACAGGTGCTACTATGCACGGTCTAGGTTTCGCAAGCTTCATAGGGATTATAACATCTACTTCATACTTCAGCTTTGGATGTGCCCGTGCGGTCGGGATTTTTCACATGGTCCTATAAGCCCATAGAATCGCTAGTACGCGCAGGTCCCAGTCAGTGCATTTCACGTGGTGGACCACGTTCAGTACTTTGCATACTTTGTTAAAGGCTTCCATGCAGATACTCTTCGGCGTGCTTGGTCTTATCATACTTCGTCATTCATGCCATTGTCTTGCCCACTCCTATTTTTTGGTTGTGTTTCCTATCGCAAGGATGGTGTGTGTTCGTGCAGGTTACCCACCATACGCCTGTACCCATCTAGAGAGGTGGGCACACAGGCTATTTCATCCATCATACAGGGCTTTTATCTACACCTGAGGCTTTCCAAATAGCATGAGCATCATCCTTCTGCATTCGCGCCAGTCCTCAAAACTTCTTTGACGCGTACCCCACCATCTTGCGGGTGTAGCGCGCAGTGCCCATTTCAGAGCATCGAAACGTTATTGTTTAGGTACTTCTTTTTCAAATCGGTTTAAGAAATCATCCACCTTGGTCAATCCATCATACATAGGTAGATCTCTTACTTTTGTTGTCATGCATCACAATGACATTGTCATCATGTTACAGTTGAGCGTGGTTACCTCGTGTAACCGGTTCTGCCACCATTCTATCTCCTCGTCTGAGTCTAAGGTGCAGGAGATTTCGCGCTCCCACGAAATCCTGCCATCCGTTGTTGGATTCACCCAATCCTTCTCTCGTGTGGTTATCTTGTAAATACAATCTAGATCATCATCGTTGTCGTAGTCATGCATTGGCTTTGTGTAGCGCGATCCTTCCGCAGGGTCTAAAGGTACCACTACACACAGTGACTTTTTCTCGAAAAACATCTTGCGCTTCTTTAGATTTATCACTCCATTCATGTCAGTGGCCCAATTTATTCCCAGTAGCACAAGATAGGGATTTTTGTCATCAACAATCTCTATCACTTTGAAATATGTAAGCACACTTGCACCTTCAATATCTACCATTATTCCCTGCAACCTTCCCATGGGTAGGATCTTTTGTTGGTTCACCATTCCCAATTGAATTGGAGACCATTGCAACACGAGCCTGCCCATGCACACCCATGTCTACTTTGGCAGGACGTTCGCGTCCAATCCTAGATCCAAAATCACTTGATCCATTTCATATTCCCTGATCTACGTAGTCAATCTCATCTCCCTTCCTGTTCGCATTGTGTGCTTCCCAAGCTTTTGGACTACGTGTGGTTCTCCTGGCATGGTCCCAGCACATCTAGTGATGAGTTCTTGCAGTCCCTTCACCACTTTTCTGTCACGCATTAGCTTCATGCATGTCTCCAAAAAGGTAGTGAGCATTGATGGGTCCATTTCTAATTCCATTTTGTCTTTGCTACCTGAAGTGGAGGCCTCTGCGAAGCTCTTCTTAGCTTCCATGAATGTCTCCTTAGCACGCTCTAAATCAAATTCTGGTTCCTTTGTTGGAGCCTTGCGAACCTAGGCACTCTCTTTGAGCTGCTTCCCTTTGTCATCTCCTGTCATAATACCACTTCGGAGCACAATATTTACATTCAGGTCTTCCTCATGTGGCTCAGGCCTCATCATTTATAGGTTCTAAGTCGGGGGAGGTTGAAGTGCTCCTTTATCACGCAACCTCTCTATTAGCATGGGACAATCCTCTATCTCATGATCAAACTGGGTACAATATAAGCATGATGGTCTTGTTGGATTTGTACAATCAGGGGCATAATGCCTTGGCCCTCTGCAATTGTAACAGATCAGTTATCTACGACCCCTTCCTGTTCCAATTCCACCTTGACCGTGTTCGCGCCCCTGAAATCCAGTGCACGCCATCCCTACATTTTGATCAAGGCCCGTGTTTAGGTCTGAACTCTGGAGGTAGGAGTTCAGTCCATCATCAATTCATAACTTCTACAGGTGTACTCATCGTGGCCTACTGACCTACAGAAGTTACAAAACAACTACTGGGAACTCTGCTTATATTTCTGTAATAGATGACAGTTATCTGTAGCATGCTTTCCTCCTATCTGACAAATCATGCACCATAATGTAGGCACCGCACTCAGTCCTTATTGGGTCTCTGTTCTCAATGGCATTGGTCCTCCTCCCACCAAGTAGTTCGTGAATACTGGACAATGGTCCTTGTCATGTCCCTGGCCTTTGCACTTTATGCACCATACCTCCTCACGTGCTTCTAGGTGAGCTGTCCTGTCTTTTTTCAAACTCTACATCTCAAGGCACAAGTTTTTCAACTACGCGTGGATCTGTTGGACTCTCAGGTTGGGATCTTGTATTGGGGTCTCATGTAGTCTCATTGTGATTTCCAAGGCCTCGGCATGAGTGGATAGCTTTTGTTGTGATAGTGCGTTCCTTAGATGCAGTGTTAGCGAAGCTACAAACCATGTGCAGTGTTTCCCATCAGTCAAGGTCATGTTGGCTTCACGAATCATACACTTCAGTCTCTGATCTAGCTCCTAGGGGGTCTCACCTAGAAGCATCGTGATTTCCTTAAATCCAATAATCAACTATGTCTCCGATTTTGGCCTGCTAAATTCCCTGTTTAGCGCAACTTGGATATCTGTGATCCCTGCGTTTGGATTGTCATTGGAATGCTTAATGTACCATGTCAGTGCACGATCTTGCAAAGCGCACACCAGCATTGCCTTCTTTATATTGTCATTCGTGACTCCCTGCGCTTCCCATACAGCCTTTACCATGAACCAAAACTGGTTTGGATCTTCATTCCCTACTCCTTTGAACACCGGCAACTTTATCACGCTCGCGATATTGAACTGTGGCGGTGGTGAAGGTGTTGTAGGCAAAGACGGGTGTGAAGATGGTGAAACTGGTGGTGGTGTAGGTGGGGGTGGTATGCACGGAATTCGCTACTTTATCAGACTAATTGCGCTTCTTGGTGAGACTTTTACGAGCTCTTCCTCACTTTCTTGTGGAGGTGAAATCAAGGGGCTCGACTCTAGTTCTTCTCTACCTTTGTTTCTATAGATCCTCCCACTCCACATAGCCCCAAACATCAATTTACTCACATAAGCCACTTTTCACATAGTAGCATCTTAATCCAAGTGTTCAAAGATTTAACGTACTTACCTCACGATCCTTTGAGGAAGTGTTGTTCTGCCTTGCTATAGCTGACTGAAGTATCTGCCGTGAACTCGGTGACAAACCCTCCTATAATTTGTTGTGTGTGGAGCATGATTGTTTAGAGGTCTTTGTTTCAGCAGGATGTATACCCCAGGAAGTTTGTACTCCCCTCCCCGCGGGGATCTGGGGGGGCCGATCCCCCCCGGCTGGGGGGTTCAGGGGCCAGCGGTCCCCCGGCGAGGGCTCGGGGGCAGCGCCCCCGAAGCTAAAAACAGATGTAAATTTTCCTTGTAAAAGTATAGTAATTTCTAGTCAATCTGGTCCGTTCATTAGGCAGATGATCTGACGGTAGAACTTGTGTTTAGTTTAGGGTTTTTTGCCCTAGAAGGCAACCCCTCTCTTTGTATGAGGGCATTGTATTTGAGGCTGTGTAATAGATGTGTATTCTATGTGTGAGCGAGAAGCAAAGAGGTGAGGCTGTGAGAGAAAACAGAGGATATTACAGCGGATTTGCTGTAGGTTGTGTCTCTTCATTTTGCTGGATAATAGAAAGGAAGGACTGGCTGTTCGGGGTGGATGTAGCCCAAACTGGGTGAACCACG
>APFE030148242.1:1054-26673 GCA_000404065.3 Pinus taeda
GTTTATGATTAACTTATCTTCCTAAAATGGAATAATGATTATAGACAAATGAGTGCAAGTGTGTGAAAGTGATTTCTATATGAGTGAAAGTGTGTGTGATGGTGATTTCTAATTGCTTGCTGAATTTGTAAGAGATAAGAACTTGAAAAGAATGAATAAATCAAAATGACTTGAAAGTAAATGACAACAATCCAATGGCATTAGTCTCTATCCATACTGTTGCAAATAAAAGAAATAAGAAAATCACTTCAAGGATTGATGTTCGTGATGATCTCCTTCTAACTCTCTGCTTCTACTGCGTATTTGCATAAAACACGATTAGAAGGTAGCTGAAGACAAATCCAAGAATTGATAAAAACTCTAATCTACTTTAATTGACAAATTGTAACACTACTAAACCTTTTCCAACATACTGCTCCTACATATGTGATTGTGTGTAACAAGTGGAAAAAGTGTTAGTATCACAAGCCAAATCTACTCAAATACAAGCTGAAATTAATCAATATTCTGTTCTCTTGAAAGATAAGCTATTCATGATACAGAGAGCATAAATTAGTTAGCATCCAACTTGTAAAACTATGCTAAAGGTAATCTAGAAAAACAGAGTAAAGAGGGCAGCATAATGAATAAGACAACTGCAACTACCATTAGACATTAAAGCAAATACACACACAAATCCCGGGCTAAAAGAAATCTACAAGGAAATAACACTGATCAGCTTGAAAGAAAGGAAAACAAATAAAAGAAACTATACATGCTTAAGGAAATAAACAAGTAAAGAAAATGCTACTGCACATAAAATACTTTACAGTGGCAGAAATGAGCAGGGGCCCTCTTTCCATTCAGCCACAAGGAAAACTCAGAGATCTGGAAACTTCAAAACAATGCTATGTCTATTTCTTCATTGCAGAAAATGTATAAAACAGAGTGCTAGAATAGCACTAAAAACAGAGTTTAGAATGCTTTAAAATGTAACACAGGTTCATCAAAATACCACTGATAAAAAGCCTAATGAGCGTACACAGACGCAGCTATTTATAGAAGTTTCTAAGATAGCCTATCCGTGCAACTAATTAACTGAAAAGTAAATGAACTGTTATGCGTATTCATGGTTCCTTGACACTTCATGCGGCTGCATGGACGAGTTAGTGGTTCTGTCGTCATGGGTAATGAATCCCATGTTGGATCATGTCCCCTGCCATCTGTAGAACGTGGACAAATCACCGTTTAAGATGACGTGACCAAGCAGCTCACAATCACCGTTAAACAGCCTTGAGTTGACCGTGACTTGCCCATCTTTGACCGTGGATAAAGATGACGTGGATGGCTGGAAAAATGGGACAGGAACCTCGAGCACGTTGACACCTAAGTGCCCATGTGGCTCATCTGGCAAACCGACACGTGGAACATTGCGTTTAACAAAAAGGCTGCAGGATCTTCAGATAGCTGCAGGATCATCAGATAGCTGCAGGATCATCAGATAGTTGCAGGATGCCTGCAAGTAAGTCAAAATCTAAAAAAATAGTCATCCATTAGCAAAACTTACTTAATCATGCTTAATAACACCTAATGTAATGATCTGGGTGGTTTTATGGTGAAAATGAGGCAAAAGATAAGGAAAGATAAGGAAAGATTGAGGAAAATGGTAGATAAGTAGGTGTAGAATAGAGGCTCTACAGCATCATAGGTGTTATCACCATAAAAGTTATTTTTTTCTAAACCTGAACAATTTACATTGTTCCTAGTCATGGTCTTAGATAGGTGTTAAGTCAATTTATGTTTGAATGGGTATGTTATAGGTTAAGAGTCTCAAAAGTCTCATTTCATATCCAAATAAAGTTTAACAACCTTATTCCATGTCTTAGAAGTCTCAAATTCTGTTTAGAACTCATACCTTAAACCATTTTGAAAATTTGTTTTTGGAATTAGCCACGAAATCATGGTTTTGTAGCGTAGATAGTGTAAAAGGTTTGTTTCGTGCTATGAAAACGCTTCTCTTTTCATAGCACTTTTCCCCAAAAATACACTAAGCGCTCTATGAAAGCGCGGATTCGTAGGCAGTCTTGTCAAAACATCAATTCGTTCAAATTCCATTAAATTTTCATTGTTAGGTGTCTGTTAGGAGTCAATTCTTAAGCATGCAACCATCCAAATCCATCATTTCAAATGTAGGGGTCATCATGATAGGTAATTTCAAATTCAAAATGGTTCGCTGGTTTCTTATTGTAGTTTGCATGCAAACACTCAAACATACCATTTTCGAATGATAAACTTATGGTAATCTCTTTCCAAAGCTTCTCTCATCTATAATTCAAGTGAGGCTGATTACCATTAACAAGTGAAGCTGACCACCATAAGAAAGCGAGGCTGATAAATAGAAATTCAAGCGAGGCTGATTTGTTACAAGAATTCTGAGGCAAAGATGACAGAAGAAAGGAAAAACCACAGGTCTGGTCATTATTTAAGAGCAAAGCTTGAAAGCACCAAGGTCTTAGCCAAGGATAAATCAATAATGGAAGCCTTCAAGAAAACAAGATGTTGGAAATTTTGTGAAAAATTGTAGAGAGGACACACTGAGGTGACAAAGGAGTTTTCCCTACATTTCACTGGCTTAAACACAAAAATTGGAATCCTAAACTTGCCAATTACTCCTGAGATCATAACTTTGGTGACAGAGATTCCTAGGGGGCAAGATAGATGGTTAAAAAAATTCAGATTTGACATGGAACCATGTAACGTGTTTTTGAAGCCAGAGTTTGCAAAAACATACTTAATAAAGGCAATTCCAAGGAACTACATCAAAGACATCTATACCAACTTGCTCTTCAACATTCAAAGGTATTTTACCTGTGAGGGAAGATATCATAAAGTATATTCACATCATTTTAAACTCTTGTTGCATTTTACTGATATGATTTCTTTAGATTTTCCTTTCTTCCTGTATCGAAGTATGGCTAATATGGTAGATAAATTGCAAATGAAATCTCAAGGATCAACAAAGAATGGTCTTCATTTTTTTTATATGTGTTTTTGGAGTGGAAACTCAAGATACAGGCATTAACCCTAAGGCTGAAGAAACTCCACCAACAAAAATCAATAAGCCTGTAATGACCAGGTCAAAAATATTTGTTAAGCTGAACCCTAGAAAGCAGGTGAAAGAGAAAGTGAGTAAAGCATCAGTGTTTATTCTTGAGACTCCTCAATCTACAAAGGAAAAGATAGTTGAAGTTAAAGAAATAACACAAGAACAGTCAACTAACAAACCAGCTCAAAGGAGATTGAATAGAAGTCAAATTGCAAAGGAGAAGGGTAAATCAGTGATCTCAGGAGAAAGTCCAGGCTTAAAAGGTAATTTAAATGATATTTTACAAGCCATTGATATTGAATAATCCCCTTTGGTGCAGGCGAATTTCATAAAATTTGGTGAAGGAAAATCAAAGAAGATGAAATCTTCTAAGGAACTGGAATTTGAGGATGAGGTTACAACATTTGTGTTCAAGCCCAGAAATCCATTAACCAAGCAATCTAAAAAGATGCAAGAGTCCAATATTGAGTTAGGGAAAACATAGGAATCTTCCACTATTCAGGAAGAGTTGATAGACCTTTCATCACAAATGCCTGAAGGTGACAAAAACAAAGTTTTTTCCACTCAAATAGAAAAACCCAGTTATGAAGAAATGGAAGAAAGGTTAAGAGCAGCTGATAATGCAATTTCTAGACTAAGGAAGAGAGAAATAAGGCATGCTACTGAGAAGACAGATTTCAAGAGGATAAAGGCTCTTTGGGAAGTTGAAAAAGTTTCCAAACTAGAAATAGTCAGCAGTGAAGCTCAGTGCTTTACTTGGACTGTACCTGCAATTAAAGAAGCCATATTTGTAAGGATGATGAATGTTCATTTGACAGCTACTAATAGGAGATTGAAGAGACAGGTTGAAGACCTGGAAATACAATTAAAAAAATCTGAAGAGAGGCTACAACAACAATGAAACAGGGTGATGAAAAAGGGCAGTAAAAGATATATCTTAAATCAGTTTTGATATTAAAAAGAAGATCATTTTTGAAGAGGAACATCTTATAAAGTTTAGTTGTTTTGGATTTTGGTGATCATATCAGTCCTTATGAAAATTTGAAAATCCGCAAACTTCAAATTTTTGAAAACTGTGTTGAAAAAAGAGCATACACAACAATTTTGTAGCACGTTATGAAACTGCTGAAGGTGAACTTTAGCTCTTTATATTTGTATTTTGGAGGTAAGGTCTGATAAGTTTCAAGCTTTGATGTTGCTGGTAGACATATGAAGATCATAGATGAAGCTTCAAATTGCAGAGATGCAGAAAGAATGGTTCAAAGAAGTATTTTACAGTGATATAAAAGTTGCGCTACAAAAAAGGCTATTTTCGTAGCGCTGTCATGTTTCATCTTCTTCTCCATTTTTTCGAGGTTCTCTTTTTGCATAGGTGGAAAACTGAAGTTTTAATGGATTGCTAACACATGTCACATATATAAAACAATCATCAATGCCAACAAAACTGCTCAAAGATAAGCATACAGGATTAAGGGCTAAAAAGGAGGAACTCTGTCTCCTTGTTTTTAGGACAGTTAGGTCATGAATCAACAGGGTTTGTAACAATGCTGGAAGCATCATAAAGGTTGAAGACATGGATTAGCAGTTGTCAAAGAATGTATTTAAGTCATAGATAAGGTTGTTGAAACATGTTTTAGGCGTTTCACTCCTATTTGTATTAGGACTCCTAAAAGATAGTTAGTTGTCAGTTTGTAAATAAGAAGTTTGTTTTATGAGTAGATAGGTGTCAATTTTAGAAATTCGAATTCTCCTAAGGATGGATAATAGAATCCAAGGCTGTAAAAATATATATGAACCATGAGGTCGAATTCCTCAGGGTTGGCAATTTTATTAGCAAAAGAAGTTGTGTTATTGTAGGAGACTGTGCGTTTTTCAAACTTAATACAGAGATCAGTTTTACTACTCAAAATTCACAAGGGGTTTATGTGTTTGATATTTCTATGGTCTTTTTCAATTACTTATTTGCAGCGGTATGAGCATGTGTTACTTAGAATTCATTGGAAAATGCTCTAACTTCCTTCACATGCTTGTAAACTATGTTTATTCACTGTGTTACTATTTCACTTATAAACCTAAACTCCAAGTTCCTTGACTTCCATGTTTAGCTGATTATGATGTTTTTTTGATGACTTTATTGACTCCATAGCCCAATAGATGTTTGCTAATATTTGATTCAACCAGTTATACATTTTTTTCCATTTTTATTCCTAGAGTTAGCCATCTAATCATTAATCAAAAATCTTAAACCTATTGAGAGAGCCCTCTCAGGTTGAGGAGGCTAAGCCTCAACTAAAATATTGGTTTGAAAGAGTTACTTAGAGTCTACTTGATTAGCAACCTATCAGGGCTAGATTTTTTTATAACATTTTGGTGCATTTACTAGGAGCCTGAAGATTACTCATTCCCGAAATCAAGAAGCTGAACTTCTGAAGGGAGTAGGAGCTCAGAAAGTTTTTCGAGGCTGCAATTTACCTTGGTGACTCCATACATTTTCAAAAGTTTAAAGGTGTCTTCAAGAAGGAGATACACATGGAGCAATCCTGATCCTAATCCACCTACCATTGTGGACAATCCAAACACTGTTTCAAGAGGCAGTCAAATAATTTTAGAAATATCAGGTAATCCATCTCATTTGAAATCTTTGCTCTCTGAAATATTAAGAAATCCTGAAGACAAAAAAGTTGATGATAAAATTCATGAAGTGTTGTTAAGATCAGAAAGTGAAAAGGAACTCATTGATATTATCTTAGACCTGCAAAAGAGAGGAATTGACACTTCGGCCCTAGTAACACAAGAAGACAAAGAAGAATTTTTGGAAGTTGTTACCTCTGAGCTATTGTTAGAAAACGAGTCTCTAGATAAATTGAAAGAACTTGACCCTTTCGAAGTCTTGCTGAAATCTAAAGTTGGTTTACCCCTTCCAAATTGGATCTCAATTGTTAGTGGCTTACAGAAACCAAGTAGTCCTCCTCATATTAGTTCTTCATCTTCTATTTCTACCATTCTTAAAACTATTGCTCATCCTTTAATCATGGTTTCACCTGCTAGGTATGCACCACTTATACTCCCTGCTATTTTGCATGACCTTCCTAGTAAATATGCTGCTAGATCCCTACTTGGTGTAGTGATGAAGAAATTAAAACAGAAGAACATGTAGACAGATTTAATGATTTTACTGACAGAGAAGAAGTTGATGATGAAGATGTGAAGTTAAGACTGTTTGCACAAAGTTTTATTGGTGAAGTTAGAAAATGGTTTAAAGCTCTTGCACAGGGAAGCATTCGAACTTGGGATGAGTTTGAAGATAACTTTCTAAGAAAATGGGGAAACAAAACTAATCCAGTTCAAGCACTTACTGAATATAATAGTCTTAGAAGGGCACCTGATGAATCTGTTTAAAACTTTTCAAAAATATTTAATAAAGTTTTTGACTCAATTCCAACTCGTTTGAAACCTTCGGAAGCCTTAGCACAAATGAGATACGCTGAAGCATTTGATTATGAATTTTCTATCTTGTTGAGAGAAAGAGAATCGCCTACACTTGCTGAAATGCAAAGTGATGCAGTAAAGGTAGAGGTAAACATGATAACTGCTAAAAAGTCAAAAATGGGAAAAACTAAATTGAAAAAAGAAGAGAAGCCTTCCTCTTCAACTTCTGAAGATAAATTTGACTCAATGATGAAAACCATGGAGAAGTTGATGGATAGGTTAGCTCTTGGAAATAATTCTGCTCCTCTTGTGCAACATGAACCTCAATTTAGAAATCCTCAATTCAGGAGACCTCAAAACCAACAAAGACCAAGAAAAAATAGAAACTAGCAGCCTGATCCTCCAGTGAGACCTCCTTTTCAACAAAATTTGGTTGATGAAGAAGATGATCCTGAAACTCCTGAAAAATCTATCCATTGTCTTGACGAAGAGATGTCAGGAATTTTACTGACTAAAGAAGAGCATGACGAGTAAGATTTTGCCAATCAAGGAGAAGAACCTTCAGATTATTTTAAAGGGTATCAGCATGCCTCTTTGAAATGAAAAAATAATATAATCTTAGAAACATAAATGTGCCGATTATTGAAAACAAAGCGCAACATAAGAAAGATGCTCCAAAGGTTGATGAAGCCAAAAATGATACCCCAAAGATTTTTGAAGGTAAGAAAGACACTCTGCTTGGTAAGAAATACACTCAACTTCCTCCTCTTATCAAAGAAGCTGAAAAGTTTGTTTCTGATTTCAACCTTGAGAATGAAATTTCAAAGATTAAAATATTAGTCCCTTTTAATGAGATTCTCAAGGTAAATCAATATAGAAGCAAGATTTCTATGATGTTGAATTCACAACCGGGAGTTGTTGATATTTTAAATGTCAAAGAAGATAATCCTACTATATATTTGGGTCCAAGGATAGAAGATGATCAAAATGAAGAGTTTCCTCCCTTCTATGTAAGAATTAGTATTCATGATATGAATTTACATAATTCTATGTTGGATTTAGGGGCTTCTCATAATCTTATGCCCAAAGTACTTATGGAAAGGATGGGGTTACAGATAACAAGACCATATAAGGATTTATTTTCTTTTGACTAAAAAAGAGTTCAATGTATTGGTTTAATCAAAGATGTTGTTTTTGGTCTAACATAAATCTCAGCAAAGATGGTTGTTATGGACATTGTTGAGGCTAAAGACAGAAGTGTCCTTAGACACATCATTTTATTAATCAGAAAAAAATAATTACATAATTGATTTGCAAGAGCTTACACCCGAACTGCCAAACACTCTTGCAATGAGCTATTTATAATCTCCATGTCCTAACTACCTCTAATTATGGATCACTTATTAAATAACAAGTGTCCATTTACATTAAATGCTATTCAAACCAACTAACTAACTAATCTCCTAAAATAGAGCCTAAGATACGACACATTTGGAGAGTCATATCTTGTTACAACAATATACTAATTTCTAATTGTCTCCATTAATTAATTAATCATTCTAGAATAATAATTATTAATTTAATTTCTTAAATTAATAATTATTTTATTTCAATTTTTTAACCTATGATAATAAATTATTTTTGGATTTATTTATTGTTTTATGAGAGAGGCTAACATTCCCCCCCTCAATGATAAATCCAAAATAAGAACGAGGAACCATCTTCCAAGTTCTCATGTTGATCCTCAAAATCTGGATGCTGAAGAAACTGCAATATGAAGAGACTGAGTCAGCTGCATGACTGATCCATCTCGAAAGGACGCTTGACAACTCCATCATGGGCCAAGCCGCAAAAGGATCCAACTATCCTTTGCTTGAAAACAGCATCTGGTGTCCACTGACACAATTTGATGATCGCCCACTGGTGAATTTGATGATGCTCACTACTGATGACAAATGCGCACTTGCTGATGAAGATGCCCACTGGCTGCTTCACTGATGTTGTCGAGACTTTTAATCAGACAACCACTTGTCAATTTCATTGACAGTTCCCCCCTTTGTCCGCTAAAAGGAGAGACAATATTCGCCAAAATATATCGGAACTCCCCCCCTTCAGGTGTAGGAGAGTTTCACTGTTGTACTCCCGTGTTCAACTGCAGGAGAGTACCATCATCGGTTTACTGCTGGCTGCACTATGTATGATTGTAGGCGGTTGTAGAACTGAGACAATCTTTTGACTGTGGATGACCATTCCCAAGGATCGATCCATGCATAATGTATCTTCAATCTGGCTGATTTTTGTTGGTTGCGACATTTTTCTGAGGAATGATTGGGCTTGCCACAATGGCAACAAGGTTGGAGATCAAAACATTGATCTTCCATATGGCCTGTTCTTTGACAATGAGAACATTTCGGGTGGACATCAACTTGAGGTTGCGTGCAATTCTGTTTGTCTACAACTTTCTCAGAACCTATTGAGGTGAGTGGTTCAAGAAATCCTGCACTCACGAACTTAATTGGCTTGGAATAATCTGGGATATGTAAGTTGGTGTCATCAGTGACATATTGATTACAAGTCCAAGTGATGAGAGTAAGTTTTACTCTTACAAACTAAATTTTGACTGCACAAACAACATGGTTGAATATGAATCTTTGATTTTGGGTCTAGATGTTTTGATAAGAATGAAGGCCCAAAATATTTCTATTTTTCGAGATTCTAAATTGGTTATTAGACAAGTTGAAGGTGTTTATCAAACAAAGGATGTAAGAATGAGAGCAACGAGAAATCTAGTTTTAGTATGTTGGAGAATTTTCAAGCCCATTCTTTCGTTGTCAAAACTAGAGACAAAAATTCCATTGCTGATTCAGCAAGTCTTTTTATCATTCCTATTCATTCTACTAAGAAATGCGAGACTAGCTATACTAGACAATATCACAAATTGGCAAGTTTTTGAAGAAGATCAACAGGTAAAGAATTGTATTGAGCTAAAAGAAGAATTTGAAAGTACTGAAGTAGATAACAAAACATGCTTGTTGAGTCTAAAGAAAATTCTGAAGTTTTTCAATTAAAGAATAATTCAATACCAAAGGGTCTTATTCCCCTTGAGAAGCCTTTTGATCAGAATGATGTTTTCAAATCACCAAAGATACAAGTTGATGAAGAGGAAGTAGAATGTTGTAATCTTGGTACATTAGCTTTGCCTAAAATGATCAAGATTTCAAAGTTTCTTTCAGCTGAAATGAAATTCAAATATATTGAGATAATGAAGAGGTTTATTGATGTTTTTGCTTGGAGTTATGATGATTTGAAAATGTATGATCCTTCTATTATTCAACATACTATTCCTATCAAAGAAAATGAGAAACCTTTCAAACAAAAGTTGAGGAGAATTAATCCCCTTCTCATGCCATTGATTGAAAAGGAGATTAAGAAACTTTTTGATGCTAAAATCATTGTCCCAATCAGATTCTAAAATTGGCTTGCAAATTTGGTACCGGTTAGAAAGAAGTGGAGAAATCAGAATTCGTATTGACTTCAGAAATTTGAACAAGGCTTCACTAAAGGACAACTATCCTCTTCCCAAGATGGATTCAATTCTGCAAAATATTGTTGGTTCTATTATCACCCCAAGAAACTCTCCTAGGTTGTATCTCAGAGATGCTCGGGAACATTACAAAACTCAACAACATGTTGGAAATGGATGAATGGAAGGAATGATGCTTGTCCAAGCCAGATAACCACTTCTACTATGCTTAACTCCAAACATGGGTGAACACCCCCAGACTACAAGCCTTTAGACCACCAATTACTCACAGTTTGAGGATTAGGTGAATATGGAGAATACTAACCACACCGGCACATGCACAGGGCCCTGTGATGGCTGGCTACAACCAGTAAAGAGGTTTGCAAATATGTTTCCTAATGCACAAGCAGGATGAAAGCTCTCTGGCACTAAGTAAACAGAAACCTGAAACAACGCATTCACTGATACATGCAAGATTCTAACACACAGGTGGGATGACAACCCCTCTAATGCTAAATATCAAGAGTTCATGAACAAATGCATAACAAGAATAGCCTAGAACATAATAGAAGTGGAAAGTGAGAAATTAACAGCAAAAGAAGCTTGTATTAGCTGAAAATGAATACCAGACGCTACAAGTATCAAAGTAGTTACAGTCTCCAGAAATTGAACCTTACATCAAAACAACAACCATCAACCTCGATTACATCTCATTTCTAGGTATATATAGAGTTTGTTTACAAAAATGCTCTGCTTTTCTATGCGTGGAGGGGTCATAATGGACCGCCAACCACTTTAACTGTTTAGTATGGGTCTCTGCTACAATCTGATTGTGTCTGCAAATGGATTTGATCTTCTCAGACGCTCTGTTGTCCTTCTCGGGCTGGTGGAGTGTCGTATGAGATGACATTCCATAACTGTTGATTGTGTTTATCTACTCGAGGCTGATATTTTCCTTTCTCGGCCATTCTGTCTCTTGAGAGCGACTGTTGAGGAGTAAATGCGCCAAACACTGATAGATGGCTGCTTCTGTCCTTCAGGAGCATGGTACAGGCTATGGACATGAAAGATTGCATAGCGGGGGAGGGATATCAGCCATTGGATTGCATAGACGGGCGACAGATATGACACAGTGGGAAAAATGGAAGAAACGGGAGAAAACAATTGTGAGTCGTTGGATTAAGTGAATGGACGACAGATCCAATGGCTATCGGGCCTACAAAGTGCACGAGAATTAACAAGCGGGGACGGGTTTAAGTAGTAAGCAGAATTGATCGCACCGCTTTTGGAGGAGAGCGAAAATCGTACAAGGGCAAGCGATCACAATGATCGGGTCATGCGTGGTAGATGTGATAGGGTGAAAACCACTTTATCGCGAGTTAAAGAGTGGTTAGGTTATGGAAGTGGGAGGTGCAAATACCGTTGGATCTTACGGCAGGTGATAGAACGATGGAGGAAGTAAACGGGGATTATCGGTCGGGGAAAGCTATGCAATATGGCAAAGAACACTATCGGCAGTGGAAGGCAGACTTGAACATATATACATCATGCTTCTGAAACCCATCGGGTCTGGGTATTATCACATTGCGCACATATATGTGTAAAGGTTGTGCCCCTTGGTTTCCCCGATTGTGATATAGCGATGCGTTGAGGGCCATTGATCTGCGCGCGTGATCGACGGTCCACATTGCATCACTGATCGCAATCACAATGCGCCTTTTGTCCACACCGATTACCATTGTCTGCCTGTGCCGATTGCGATCCGCCCATTAGATCTGGACCATTGATTGACCAGATCGAATGGCTATCATGCATTGGACTGTTAAGCCCGAGATTTTGGTTCTTTCCTGGTTTTGGAGTGTTTTTTTCTCCTCATAATGTATTTCCGACCTTCCAAGGGCTTTCTAGCTGCAACTATTTCGGTCAGTGGATGATCCTTTACCAAAAATTGGAGATTTCAACAGCATGAATGGATCCCTTGGCATGATTTCAAGCAGATTTGTAGACTTTGGGAGTGTTTTGGATCCATTTTTTATCCTTTTGTGCACCACCAAGCAGACCAAGCCTGTCTCTGACCATAGAGAGTCCTCGTTGTATAACGGAGCTAACACTGGCTCCTTCTGGGGATGAGATCCTCCCTGTGAGGTCTCAAGAACTTGCAGATCATTTCCTTTCCTGTGAAAAACAAATTCGCAAAATTTCCTAGTGTTCCATTGGGCATGGAGTCTACTTTGCTTACACTAAACTGATAAAACAAAATATTTACAATTTTAAGGCCAAAATACCTTTAACAACATAAATTTTCAGAAAATGCCCATTAACTGGACCATCAAAACTGCCTCTCCTCCCATACTTTTTAGGATGAAGGTGTTTTTCCCTTGAATCTGAGAAATGATAAAAGGCCCTATCTAGAAACCATCAAACTTTCCATGATTGCCTTTCTTTTCTTTTAGTGCATCCCACTTCAGAACCAAGTCTCCAACCTGAAAATTATCAGTTTTTGTCCTTTTGTAAAAAGCTTCCTTGATCTTTTTCTGACTTGCTGCAGCCTTGTCAACAAGTCGTTCTCTAATTTGACGTACCTCTACCAAGTTAGTGATCCCTTTTACCATGTCTTTCTCCAGCTTTTTTATTTCTTTTTCAATCAGAGGAAGGAGCAAAGGATGTGTTGGTCTTCGCTTCTGCTTGAAAGGTATGGTATCTTTCTCTAAAGGAATCTTATGCGGGATGATTTTCTTATCATACATTTTCAGGTCACTATATTCCTAGGCAAAGACATCAGCAAACTGCCTCATTGAATTGCAGTATTCAAAACGTTTGTTAGCAGACAGATGAGTGGACATATTTATATATCTAGGCCAACCAGGACTCCCTATATCATGGTTACAGACTGCAGATTGATATTTATTTTGGACAGCTTTATAGGGCACGTCAATCTAGTCAAACAATTTTTCTAGAGGAATTAGACCCTTTGGAATATGATTGCTGGGAAGTTGGACAATGCTAACTTTGCCAATTTTGTTTCTAAGCTGGAATTGGGGGTCTTATTCTAAAGCTTCATTTTCTTGGTCAATTTTCATTTCAGAGAACTCATCAATGACTTGAAGAAACCTATTCACTTCATCATCATCATCAATCTGCTCCTCCTCAGCCCGAACAGTTGGTTTCTTGAGCTGCAACGAGGCCTTTTGAGACTCTTTAATTTGGAGGACACATGCTCCAAAATCAGTGTCTACAGCATAAATAGGATGATTAGAAGGATTCTTCTCATCACTGATGATACATGCCCACTGTGTTTCTTTGTAAAATCTTCTGCTTTCTCCTCCAAAAACTGGGACAGTGGCATAAGATAAATCATTCTGTAATGTCCCACCTAGTCTTTTCATCCATCCTCTTGACAACAACATGCCAAATTTGGGAGGGACATCTGCTACCACAATGTCCATCACCATGCTCTTCATGGGCAGCTGGGTTAGGGTAATGGCTAAATCTTTGATCAATCCTAGACACTTTACTTTCCTTGAATCAAATGAGAATAGATCATGGTATGGTCTGGTGATATCAAGGCCTAACTCTTCCATGACATCTTTTGGCATTAGATTGTGGCTGGCCCCTGTATCTAGCAGGCAATTGTGGGGGATTTTATCATGAATAGTCAAGGAGACATAAAAGGATGGAGAATTATCATCAGCAGGTTCAGTCATGGGGCTAAGCACAACTGCAGGCCTATCATCTTACAAATTGACAGAGTCAGTGGAGGCTTGTGTGGTTTTTAGCTCAAGAGCTTCAAGGATAGGCTTTCTAAACGCTTCACTCTTTACAAGTTCTATCAGAGGCACAAATATTTTTAGCTTCTGGACTTCTGAATCAAAGCTGAAAGGAGAAGGGGACTTGTCAAGACCTCTTACCTCTTGAGCTGGTGCTTTGAGGATGACTGGATCAGTTGCTGGCCCTTTCTGTCCGGTATTCTGTGACTTTGTTTGGACAATAGCTCTTTGGGCAAGATTCTCCTTGACATTGTTTGCTTTTGACCTCGGATTGTATCTTTGTTGTTCCTCAATTTGTAGAAAAACCTCTCTGTCCCACCTTTGACTGTCTTGTTCCTGCAACAAAGATTCTTCGTATGCAGCCAAAGTCAAAAAGGGAGCACTGCCTTTATCTTCTATACAATGAATTTCATCCTCATCCTCAATCTGTTCCTCCTTCATGACTACATTTTGGAAAGGAGCTTTAACTCTTTGATCCTCGATTAGTTCTTTACCCCTCTGAATGATTTGTAACTGTTCATTTGCTCTTCTAAATGGACTCAGATTTCTGGGAGCAAATGTGTTTTGCTGCCTTGTCTTTCCAGAATTCTGCTCAATCTCCAGCTTAGATCTCTTAGTGGCCAATGACTTTATCATTCTAGTCATTTTATCAAATTTGGGATCGGAAGGTGAGGCAGAGGAAGAAGAAGGCTCACCTCTATGCCTCCTTCTATCAGCATGACTTTTGAGCTTTTCTGCAGCCATGATATTAGACTCTACTTCTAGGGCTCCATCTTGCATATTTGCTAGAGCGGCACATCTTCTTTCTCTTAATAATAGGTAGAAATCAGAGTCAAAAGCATTGGCATAAGTGAGTTTGGTAGAGGTAGGGGTAGGTTTTACTTTAGCTGGTATCTTACCATACATATGATTAAATCTCTTATTAAAATCAGGCAATGATTCCCCATTTTCCCTCTTCAGGTTACCAAACTCAGTATGATAATATAGCAAGCCCTTCTTATCTCCCCATTGCTTCAAGAAAGCTTCATCTAAGGCTTCAATATCAGCAATAGATCCAGGGGGCAATTCTCTGAACCACTTCCTAGCCTCTCCATCAAGGCTCTATACAAAAACTCTCATCCACACATCATTTTCACTTATATCTAAGTTATCAGCATAACTATAGAAAGACTCAAGGTGTTCTTCAGCTGTTACTCCCTCTCTACCAGTAAACTTGGGCATATATTTCCGATATTCTTTTGCAGTCATGGGATTCAGAGGAACAGGCAAGGCCAAAGGTCCATATCTAGCAACAACAATTCTTTCTATCTTCGTGGGTGCTTGTTGGCCTGCCATGACTGGGTTAGGTGGAAGGATACTGGTAGATTGAGTGGTGTGGAACAATGCAATGGATGATGGAGACAAATGGATGTGATGGACTATATGGGATTCTTTCTTTGGACTGAGATCCAAAGGGGGACTAAATGAGCTAGGAGCTTTATAAATCTCTGCAGTTGATTCTTCCCTATCGGTACTAGGTTTGAGATCCTCAAACTGTGTATCTTCAACTAAAAACTTCTCATGCAGAGACAAATAAGATTTCTTAGGCTTACCTGATCCTGATGCTCCTTTCTGCGATGTTTTCTTCGACTTGATAATCTTCTTAGGGTTAGGAACTGATTCAACTAGTGATTTCTGGGGATTTCTTCGAGTATGTCTCACAAATTGAGCCAGAACTGCAATGTGGAGTCGCCAAAGTTTGGTCTCCCTCCAATGGAGTCACTAAATAGATGATTACAACCAGAAATGTGCCCATACCTTGTATATCATCAAAATATAGAACTGTGTCATTTTCCCAGGGAAGATGAGCTTCGATCTCCTCTCCCCGGCAAGGACGCCAATTAATGTTATCACCCCAAGAAACTCTCCTAGGTTGTATCTCGGAGATGCTTGGGAACATTATAAAACTCAAAAAAATGTTGGAAATGGATGAACGGAAGGAATGATGCTTGTCCAAGCCAGATAACCACTTCTACTATGCTTAACTTTAGACATGGGTGAACACCCCCAGACTACAAGGCTTTAGACCACCAATTACTCACAATTTGAGGATTAGATGAATATGGAGAATACTGACCACACCAGCAGATGCACAGGGCCCTGTGATGGCTGGCTGAAACTAGTAAAGAGGTCTGCAAATCTGTTTCCTAATGCACATACATGATGACAACTCTCTGGCACTAAGTAAGCATAAACCTGAAACAACACATTCACTGATACATGCAAGATTCTAACACACAGGTGGGATGACAACCCCTCTAATGCTAAATATCAAGAGTTCATGAACAAATGCATAATAGGAACAACCTAGAACATAATAGAAGTGGAAAGTGAGAAATTAACAGCAAAAGAAGCTTGTATTAACTGAAAATGAAGACCAGATGCTGCAAGTATCAAAGTAGTTACAGTCTCCAGAAGTTGAACCTTACATCAAAATAACAACCATCAACCTCGATTACATCTCATTTTTGGGTATATATAGAGTTTGTTTACAAAAATTCTTTGTTGTTCTATGCGTGGAGGGGTCACAATGGACCACCAACTGCTTTAACTGTTTAGTATGGGTCTTTGCTGTAATCTGACTGTGTCTGCAAATGGATTTGATCTTCTCGGACGCTCTGCTTTCCTTCTCAGGTGGGTGGAGTGTTGTATGGGATGACATTCCATAATTGTTGATTGCGTTTATCTACTCGAGGCCGATATTTTCCTTTCTCGGCCATTCTGTCTCTTGAGAGCGGTTGTTGAGGAGTAAATGCACCAAATGCTGATAGATGGCCACTTTTGTCCTTCGGGAGCATGGTACAGGCTATGGACGTGAAAGATTGCATGGTGGGGGAGGGATATCAACCATTGGATTGCACAGACGGGTGACAGATACAACACAGTGGGAAAAATGGAAGAAATGGGAGAAAACAATCGTGAGCCGTTGGATTAAGTGGATGGTAGATCCAATGGCTATCAGGCTGACAAAGTGCATGGGAATTAACAAGCAGGGACGGGTTTAAGCGGTAAGTGGAATTGATCGCACCGCTTTTGGAGGAGAGCAGAAATCGTACAAGGGCTAGCGATCACAATCATCGGGTGACGTGTGGCAGACGTGACAAGGTGAAAACCACTTTATCGTGAGTTAAAGAGTGGTTAGGTTATGGTAGCAGGAGGTGCAAATACTGTTGGATATTACGGCAGATGATAGAATGATGGAGGAAGTAAACGGGGGTTATCGACCAGGGAAAGCTATGCAATATGGCAAAAAACACTATCGGTGGTGGAAGGCGGACTTGAACATATATACATCATGCTTCTGAAACCCATCGGGTCCGGGTCTTATCGCATTGCGCACATATATGTGTAAAGGTTGTGCCCCTTGGTTTCCCCCATTGCGATATAGCGATGCGTTGTGGGTCATCGATCCGCGCGCGCGATCAACGGTCCAAATTGCATCGCTGATCACAATCGCAATGCTCCTTCTATCCATGCCGATTACCACTGCCTGCCTATGCCGATTGCGATCCGCCAATTAGATCTGGACCATTGATCAGCCAGATCGAATGGTTGTCATGCATTGGATTGTTAAGCCTGAGATTTTGGTTCTTTCCTGGTTTTGGAGTGTTTTTGCCTCCCGATAGTGTATTTCCAACCTTCCAAGGGTTTTCCAGCTGCAACTATTTCGGTCGGTGGATGACCTTTTGCGAAAAATTGGAGATTTCAACAGCATGAATGGATCCCTTGGCATGATTTCAAGCCGATTTTCAGACTTTGGGAGTGTTTTGGATCCATTTTTTATCCTTTTGTGCACCACCAAGCAGACCAAGCCTGTCTCTGACCATAGAGAGTCCTCGTTGTATAGCAGAGCTAACAGGTTCACAAAGAATGTCTATGCTTGATGGTTTTTCAGGTTACAATCGGATTCTTGTGCATCCAGATGATCAGGAGAAAACAACCTTCACAACACCATGGGACGCATTCATGTACGCCAAGATGCCTTTTGGTCTCATGAATGCGGGAGAAATTTTCAAAGAGAAATGGACATTGCATTTTCTGAAGAAAAGGACAAGACAGTGGTTGTTTATCTTGATGATATAACAATCTTTTCAAAGAAAGAAGAAGATCATTTGAAACACCTAGAAAAAATTCTGCTGAAATGTAGAAGGTTTGGTATCTCTCTTAATCCTACTAAAAACATCTTTTCTTTAACTATAGGAAAATTACTTGGTCATATTATTTTTGAAGATGGAATTAGAATTGATCCTAACAGAGTTAATGCAATTCAAAAAGTAGATTTCCAAGAAGTAGGAAAGAGATTCAATCATTTCTTGGGAAAGTGAATTTTGTTAGTTGCTTCATTCCTAACTTTGCTGAGATTGTTAAAGATATAACAAGGATGTTAAAGAAAGGAGTTGATATTAAATGGATAGCTGAAGAAAAGAATTATTTTGAGCAAATCAAGAAGGCACTCACACAAGCACTGGTACTCATCAGTCCAGATTTTTCCAAAGAATTTATGGTTTTTACATTTGCTTCCGAAAATATAATTGCTGGAGTTTTGCTACAAAAAGGAAAGCAAGGTACTGAACAACCTATTTCTTTCTTTAGTAGAACATTAGCAAATGCTGAGCTAAAGTATAATATTCTAGGAAAATAGGCCTATGCTTTGGTGAAAGCTATTAAAGATTTTAGAAATTACATTCTACACTCTCACATTGTGGCATATGTTCCAAGTACTGTGGTGAAAGACATTCTAACTTGAGCAGATCCCGATGGTAAGAGGGGAAAATGGATCGCAAAATTGAGCGAATATGATATAGACATCAAACCAACCAAATTAGTGAAGGGACAAGGATTGACAAAGTTAATGACTCAACCAAACTTGGATTGCCTTTACATAAATCTGAATGCAGAAATATCAAAAATTTCTAATGATGATGAAGAATTGGTCCCAATCGATGAGAAATATATTGTTTCAGATTGGTATAAGGATGTGGTATTTATTTTACAACATCACAAAGCTCCTGCTGATCTAACAAAGTCCAAAGCAAGGTTTGTTAAGTTGAAATCTTTGAGATATTTTATATTTGACATAAATCTATTTTGGAAAGATACACGAGGAATTTTGCTGAATTTTTTACTTGAAGAAGAGGCTGAAAAAGTCATTGAAGAATTCCATAAAGGTGATTGTGGAGGGTGCCATTATTGGAAGGCTACAGCAAATAAGATTCTAAGAGCGGGATATTTTTGGCCAACAATGTTTAAAGACATTTACAAAAGAATTGTTGCATGTCATGAATGCCAAATTTTTGAAGGAAGAAGAAAACTTGTACCTCTACCTTTGGTTCCTATCTATGTGGAAGCACCTTTTCAGTAGTGGGACTTAGACTTTATTGGAGAGATACATCCATCATCATGAGGACAACATCGCTGAATTCTCACAGTAATGGACTACTTCACCAAATGGATAGAGGCGATCCCAAAAAGGCAAGCTAATGATTCTGTAATTATTTCTTTTCTAGAGAATAATATATTGTCTCGATTTGGCTGCCCCATGAAGATTATAACAGATAATTCTCAAGCATTTAAGTCTAATAAAGTGATCAATTTCTGTCATCAATACCACATCACTCTTGGAAACTCTACAACATACTATTCGCAAGGAAATGGTCTTGCTGAATCATTAAATAAGAGCATTGTAAGAATCATCAAAAAGGTATTGTAGGAGAACAATAAATCTTGTCACTTAAAGCTGAAGTGCGCTTTATGGGCTGATAGGATATGTACAAAGAGATCAATTGGGACTTCGCCATATGAATTAGCTTATGGTGCTGAAGTTGTTTTTCCGACATCACTTGGGGAACTGGCCATGAAATTAATTCAAGGACTTGAAGAGGAACAAAACGCCATTCAGAGGAGGATAAACTAGCTGATAGCTTTGTATGAAAAGAGAAATGAAGTCTATGACAACCATCAACATGCTCAAAATAGAATTAAAAATACATTTGACAAGAAGATTAAAGAAGACAGTTTCCAAATACAAGACAAAGTGTTGAAATGGGAGGCCAAAATTGAGGAAAAGGGCAAGCATGGTAAGTTTGAAGATTTAAGGAAGGGTCATTTTAAGATTGTTGGTTTTCATGGGAACAACACTTCCATATTGTAGGAAATTGATGGAGGGCATGTTAATGGTAGGTTCCTAAAGCATTATACTTGCTAAATTTTTATCAATCACTCATGACATTGTATATATTCCATCTTTGTCAGTTTTATTGCTAATAATACCAAGCTGAAACAGAGAGCTTAAGCCCGAGGTGAAGCCCCAAACAATTTGAAGAAGATGCTTGTCAAATCAAAATTTTGTTCTGTTTTATCAAAAATTCGATAGCACTGGAGCTACGGGTTCTTAGTGTGCCACAGGGGTACACTATCCCAAGTGCAGCCACTGTTATCACCATAAAAGTTTTTGTTTTCTAAACCTGAGCAGTTTACATTGTTCGTAGTCATGGTCTTAGATAGGTGTTAAGTCATTTTATGTTTTAATGGGTAGGTAATAGGTTAAGAGTCTCAAAAGTCTCATTTTCATATCCAAATAAAATTTAACAACCTTATTCCATGTCTTAGAAGTCTCACATTCTATTTAGAACTCATATCTTAAAACATTTTGATTTTTTTTTTTGGAATTAGCCCCGAAATCACAGTTTCGTAGCACAGACAGTGTAAAAGGTCTATTTTTCGCAACGAAAATGCTACTCTTTCCATAGCACTTTTCCCCAAAAATACACTAAGTGCGCTACGAAAGCGTGGATTTGTAGGCAGTGTTGTCAAAACATCAATTCGTTCAGATTTTGTTAATTTTTCATTATTAGGTGTCAGCTAGGAGTCAGTTCTTAAGCATGCAACCATCCAAATCCATCATTTCAAAGGTAGGGGTCATCATGATAGGTAATTTCAAATTCGAAAGGGCTGGCTGGTTTCTTATTGCAGTTTGCACGAAAACATTCAAATAGACCATTTTCGAATGATAAGCTTATGGTAATCTCTTACCAAAGCTTCTCTCATCTATAATTCAAGCGAGGATGATTACCATTAACAAGTGAGGTTGACCACCATAATAAAGCGAGGTTGATAAACAGAAATTCAAGTGAGGTTGATTTGTTACAGGAATTCATAGGAAAAGATGATAAAAGAAAGGAAAAGCCACAGGTCTGGTCATTGTTTAAGAACAGAGCGTGAAAGCACCGATGTCTTAGCCAGAGATAAATTCGTAATGGAAGCCTTCAAGAAACAAGATGTTGGAAATTTTGTGAAAAATTGCAAGAAGGACACACTCAGGTGACAAAGGAGTTTTCCCTACATTTCACTGGCTCAAACACAAAAATTGGAACCCTAAACTTGCCAATTACTCCTGAGATCATAGCTTTGGTGACAAAGATTCCTAGGGGGGCAAGATAGATGGTTAAAAAACTTCAGATTTGACATGGAACCATGTAAAGTTTTTCTGAAGCCAGAGTTTGTAGAAACAGACTTAACCAAGGCAATTATAAGGAACTACATCAAAGACATCTATGCCAGCTTGCTCTTCAACATTCAAAGGTATTTTACTTGTGAGGGGAGATATCATAAAGTATATTCATATCATTGTAAACTCCTGTTGCATTTTACTTATATGATTTCTTTATATTTGCGTTTCTTCCTGTATTGAAGTATAGCTAAGATGGAAGATAAAGTGAAAATGAAATCTCAAGGATCAACAGAGAATGGTCTTCATTTTTGTTTTTATGTGGTTTTGGAGTGGAAAATCAGGATACATGCATTAAATCTAAGGCTAAAGAAATCCACCAGCAGAAATCAGTAAGCCTGTAATGACCAGGTCAAATGGATTTGTTAAGCATCTGTCAAAGAATGTATTTAAGTCATAGATAAGGTTGTTGAAACATGTTTTGGGAGTTTCACTCCTATTTGTATTAGGACTCCTAAAAGACAGTTAGTTGTTGTTAGGATATTCCGACACATAGGAAATAGTTAAGTATAACTTGGTCTAGTGTAGAGTTAGGTAAAGTGTGTTTCTTTACTATGTACTTTTGTAACTTACAATCCGACGATCACGATATGTAGTGATCTGACAGTACATTCTCTCCTCGGTATTACCGACACTTGATCCTTGGATTAACAACCGTTTGGTCCATGATCTCTATTTAAAGAGAATGGAGGGTCATTTTTAGGGTAACCGTTCATGAGAGAAGCTTATGTAAATTTTCATTCTTTTATTAATAAATTGCTTGAAGTGGTTGTGTTGGCTTAGGCCGTGGACTGTTTCTCTCTTAGAGGGTTTTAACCACATCAACAATACTAGTGTATTGATCTGTGATCTGTTTGTGAGCGGTGTCCTTTGGTGTTCTGTCTGAGGAACTTACCCTGTAAATTTCTACATGGTATCAGAGCCAAGTTGAGGGCCGCATCCATTGGTGATCCAAATCTGAAGCTGGTAGAACTGCATCCGACTGTTGTTTCTTAGATCTACTATTTTTGACTGCTTTCGGGCGAGAGGACTGCTCTATTGTGTTAGGAGCATCTGTTCCAGTGAGGAACCCCTTTTGTTTCACGCAAAAAGGTTTTTGGCAGCCATAGCTACGTCATTTTTAAGATCTGGAGGTATATAGTGTTTATTTGCAGTTTTTAGTTATTTTCTCTCTGTTTATTTCGGTTTATTTAGCTCTTTGTTTTTTTATTACCGGATCTATACCTTTCATTTCTATGTATGCTCTTTGCCGTGCGACTCTGTGTGATCTGAGCAAATCGAAACCAGAAAGGAAGGATTTTTCTCATGCGTATGCTCTTTTCCTCCCCGCCTTAGTGTGATCTTGGAAAATCAGAAACATTGAGGAAAATATATAGTTTTTGGGTAAAGATAACTTCAAGTCGTAAGGTTTGTTTTTTTTTGTATGTCCATGTTGGGTTTTGTGTTTTTTGTTTTGAAGGAAAAAAGAGCTTTTTCAAGTAAGCACGCACCCCAAAGCTTTGTAGAAATTTTGAATAATTTAACACATATTCAACAGAGATTATCCTGATCATGTACTATTACGGAAAACATACACAATACGCAAGCTCCTCTATGTTGATCATCAATATAGCAGCATCAATAACAATAAAACATCAAGAGCATTCACACATTAACACAGTATGTATCCCGGGGAAAGCATCTCGCTAAAAAAACCCCAACTATCTGTATATTAATGATTGAGTCATGTAACATTACAAAGTACAATGCTTATCACAAGCAATCCAGTACCAGCTCCACCTGTTACACACAATACAACTCAGATCTGAATCAATCACTGGCTCAAATCTCTTCCGCTGCTTGCCTGCCTCCCCTGCTCAATACCTGCACAAGAACGGTGATAATTCCAAGGCAGCCACGTATTTCCTTGGCTAAATCACGTGAGAACAAGCTACAATATGGGCAAACTCATTGGCATACTCAATCCCCTGATTTGTGCAAGATCTGGTGCACAACTATAGTCACAACTGATAGCAATCTGATTCTCTAACACCTGTCCCTGCTGAACTGAACATGCACTGACATGCAACTGAGTTAACTGATGTATTCATTAGTTGTATTATGAGTTAATAACTTGTGAATTAATTAATAACTAATTCACCCAACTCATCTCTAGTCTATTCGCCAGTTAGACTAAATACAACCAGTTTAACAAAGCTAAACTGAACACAACTCCATCAACTGCACCTCCAGTCCACTAAACTCAACTCTCTTGAGTTCTAACTGAAGTCATGCATGCAAATATTCAACTAACCCATAAGAACCACGTATTTCCTTCATGCAATTGCATGTGCCACATCCGTAGCTCGAACTGAAGTGCTCCAAGAGAATAAGATTAAGTTTATAGTCCAAATATTATTGTGAGATAATAATAATTGACTTTTCTATTTTTGACAGCCAGTCTAAAATAGACTTGATCACTCACACTTTCATCAAAAATAGAAGTCCATCTATTTTTCCAACTTGATCAATCATCCATAAACAACAAACTGCAATCCATAGACATGATCCATATGTCTAAAAATAGACATAGTCTAAAAATAGACTTATGCCAAAAATAGCCTGCGGGCCCACTTAGTGAAGGCGACTCCTTTCCACTAAGCTCCATCATCTTGTTGCATTCTCAACAAGCATTTCTTGTTGCACACTTTTCAACACTCCCTCTCAACAAGAAAGGCTTCCTCTCAAACCAGAATCCTGTAACTCTGGAATGTTCTGCATGCAACACATCTTCCCGGTCCACTTTGCTCCAACAACACTTGGAACAAAAAACACTCCCAACTGACCACTCTGTTGGGCTAGGAACATACTCTGATGCTGAAGCTCTACCTGCTACTAAAAAGTGCTCCCTCTCTGACATCTGTGCTACTGCAACATCTTCATGCATCTCGCACCATTGCATACCTCTTTGTGCCACCTAGCACTGTGCAAAACACTTATGCCTCTCGCGTTGCTGCAGCCTGCATGCTATGCGCTGTCCTGGGATTCCCTGCACTGTCGCTCTCTCTGCCGCTCCATCCGCATCTGTCTCTACCCAAGCAGTCAGTTCTTGCTACTCCACATCGGGGCTCCCGTAGCAAGGTCTCATCCAAGAGGTTGGGTACCTCAAGGATCGTGCCCCTCCTCCTTGGGACGATCACTCTATATCGCCCCCTCCTACCTGAGGTATGGCTGCATGTGATCCCTCAGCCCACCTGGCTCGAAGTTTCCCCCTAATGGAGGTCTCTGCATGAGTAGATGTCTCTACTTGATCTCCACTTAGCTTCCCCTATTGTGGCTGCTCCACAACCTCCTGAAGCTATTGCACCAATCGTGGCTCCTCCACCATTGTCTGAGACTTCTTCTGGCTTTGCATGCTAAAAGGTAATATACCCTCCCTCTCAACAACAAAGTCTCCATCAGTTGCCTTATTGCTCAAGGCTTTGCATGCATCTTGAACCTCAAGAGCATACAGGTTCTTCACCCGTGAACCAATCTGCTTCACCTGTCTAGTGATGATGTGTCTAAGGAAAACCTTTCCCTTACTGAAGACTACATCATAGCCTCTGTCTTCCAACATTCGATTGACACCAAGTTTCTCTTCGGTCCTGGTACATACTTGACATCGGTCAAGGTAAGGTGAGCTCCATGCTCCCTCTGAAAAATAACCGTGCCTACACCTGAGACACTATACTTCTCATCATTACCCATCCCTATGAGTATCTGTAGATCTTTCTCCTCCAAAGTACTGAACAAACTTTTGTCACCGGTCATGTGGAAAGAAGCTCCACTGTCAAGAAACCAACCACTTCCCATCATGGATGAAACCATGCATGCGAAGAGTGTGAAATCCAACTCAAACTGTGAAGCAAGTGCCTCACCTTTAGATCCTTCCCCGGGTCCCTTCTTGGATTTCCTCCGTGGGCAATTTGAGGCATAATGGCCCACCTCATGACAACGAAAGCATTGCACTTTCGATTTTTCACCCTTCTTCCCATCATTGGAAGAACTGGTTTTAGAAAGAGAAACCTTCTCCTTCCCCTTCTTCGCCTTACTTGCTAAGGCACAGTTCTCCTCATCATGCATAGATGAAGAACTGTCTCTGGTGCTCCACCTGATCTCCTCTTGCACAAGGTCCGACCAAAGTCTCTCCCATCCTGGCAATTTCTCCCAACCATTGACAGAGTCCTGATAGGAATGCCAACTCTTCGGAATACCAAGGAGAGCCAAGCTCACCAAGTCCTCATCATC
>APFE030148255.1:0-49262 GCA_000404065.3 Pinus taeda
AGACTGGATAATAATGACATTAGTCATGCTAGAAGTATTTTTTAATTTTGACATCAATTTGATTGTTTTTATTCACTTACAGGAACTTAGGGGTGTAGGTTGTGGGTGCTTTGTAATGGGTTATGCTGCCTATCATAATATCTTCCCCATATGGGCTCTAGCTGAATATCGTCATCATGTTCTGCAATCATAATGTATATGTTTGTCATATCTGTCATATTTCTTAAAAGTAAGCTTTTGGCTATAAACTGAATTTTGAGGGAGGTTAGAATGATCTCTAAGCATCTGAAATAAGATGGTTTACTAGTTTGTAATATTTAATGGTTGCAATACAATCTTGCATGTGTAATAAGTTGATAAGATAGCGTTTTCCATGCAATCATTGCATTAATGAAGTACATGTTGATGTCTCTCTAAAATAGTAATTAAATTTCTATGGTTTGGACTATCATTGAAATGATTTTATCATTAATCATGCTTGAGTGTTAATATTTATATCACTTAGATCATGATGGAAGAAATTGTGTTACCCATAATGCTTATGGCTTTTGTTCACCATTAGTTTCACTTTCTCACAAATAATTTGAGAATGAACAACAAAATTAGTGTTGCCCTTGATTCTTCTTGCTTTGCTCTCTCAATTGTTTTCATTCCTCATTATGAGAAGAATGGTTGAAATATAAATAAAAGCCTTATATGATGCACTCTCTTAATCCTGTCATGGATCCCTGTTGGGATTTGAAAGTTGACAAAAAATGGTTTTTACTGTGGTTCTCTGGTTACTAAGTTTGAAGATATTAACCAGAGAGGTCTTAAATCTAGAGTCATTTCCCTATGCAGAGGGGATACATGGAGTGAAATAATTAGAAGTCCTGATGATGGATCCCTATTGGGATTTGAAACGTTGACGAAAAATGGTTTTTATTGTGGGTTCTCCGGTTACTAAGTTAGAAGATATTAACCACAAAGATCTTAAATCGAGAATCATTTCCCTAAGCGGAGTGGACACATGGAGTGAAATCATTAGAAGTCCTGATATGGATCCCTGTAGGGATTTGAAACGTTGACAAAAAATTGTTTTTTACTGTGGGTTCTCCAGTTACTAAGTTAAAAAATACCTGAATTTTTTATTTTGAATGGAAAATCTGATTTGACAATAACAAAGTCAGATTTATATTTTTGAAGTTCTTTAATAAACTTTTTGCCATCTGGGTTAGACATATACGATCTTCAAAACTACATGGCTTGTACATTTTCAGAAAGGACTAGTTGTATCATTGAATGTAATCGTGTGCACTCTTTGGTGTTTGTGATGTGAGAGCTTATTTTATCACACAAACAGAGTAATGCTTATGAAGATGCCTCTAAGATCCTTATCGAAATTTTGAAAATTTAAGTTCTTTAAGCTCAGACATAATTTATAGTAATGTCAAATTACCAAAACTACCCTATATTTATCCACATGTTATAAAAAAATGAAAAGGATCTAAACAAATTTCTATTCTTGACAAAAAATGTAGAAGTTTGTTTCTTGTACTATTTCTGGTCACTAATTGCAAGTAATCCTCTTAGTTCTCTTACAAGAATAGCCAGAACACCAACTGCATATTTTCTAGTTTTTATCTAAGAATCATTTTGTAGAGGAAAAAGTAGTGCAAGATTTGGAGGAAGTGGAGTGGTCACATGGGAGATTTAGCATAGTAGACCATCATGATGGATGTGATTTCTTGGAGAAATATTGACATTTCCTTACTTATGACACAATGAGCATGAGCAAGATTTGCTTTGATTTAAAAATACTAGGTCCTTACTATCATGATAAATCCACAAGCACAAGATCTGAAATACACAGAAGTCAAGCCAAAATAGAGTTGTGATTTGGGAAAACTATTGGGATGAAATCCAAGGTGGAGATAGGAAGAGTGACCGAGTGATTGAGAAATAATAGTGTTATTAAGAATAAATTCCTTACAAACATAGTAAAGAAACCTTTCATCACTGATCAACAACCAACGAACAAATCACATAGCATATCAATATCTCTCTAGAAACAAAGATCTGAGAAGGTGTTTGGAAGGACCAGACAACACCATAATGTATTAATGATAATCACAAAAGCATGAACCAATTACTTTTCTCAAAATACATTTGTCCATGTATATGGAATATATTACATTTGCCCATAAATTTGTCTCCCATACAAAAAAAACGTAATCATTGCATGTTGGGGAAAAATAAAACATTAACAGGTTCTCCTTTAGTGAAAGAACCATGCTATGATAGAGCCCAGAAAAATGATAACAACAACCCATTCGCACAATGGGGATCTATATTGATGGTGATCAATGATTTTTGTTGCAGTGGATGGTGATCCTATGTCATATTTAACATCTAAATATGTGCTTAAAAACGCTCTGGACATTATATCAGTGGACATCTTTTCAATATCTGCAGAGAGATTGATAATAAAATGTTGAAATTGACAACTCCAATTTATTGCTTCCTTATAAAGAGGTTTTAAATTGTCCTTCTGAACTCGATAGATACCTTTCATCTGATTACATATCAACTCCGATTTGGTGAAGACTTCAATATCATTGACATCATGTTGTTTTCCCTCTTTTAGCCCTTCAACAAGGGCAATGTAATATGCCTCATTGTTTGTCGTCATTCCAGGCATTTCTCTCTTTCCATGAAATAAATGATTTGTTGCCATATTGTAAAAGACGAATTTAATAACTGCTCGACCTGGATTTAGAAAGCAGGACACTTCAATGCATAAACGCCACTTTTGCACCATTTTTTACACTTCAAAACCCTGAAAAAAAGATAACAATAAATTCATATTAAACAAGTAGACAATTATCTATTTCCTAATACTGAACATGTTTTTCAATCATATATAATTCAAAAAAGCAGATAATTTCTATTCATTTACACTGCAACATTTTCAATACTAGCAACTATTCTGCAAAAAACACATCTTGCAATCACCACTTTATTGGAATTGCTTGCAACAAAGAGTTGGATATTTTTGTGATTTTTTTTATATATTTATTGATAACATGTCCTTGTAGATCTACTTTTGTCAAGTTTATAAAA
The DNA here is from genome assembly GCA_000404065.3 of Pinus taeda. Lineage (NCBI taxonomy): Eukaryota > Viridiplantae > Streptophyta > Pinopsida > Pinales > Pinaceae > Pinus > Pinus taeda. The sequence goes on from APFE030148255.1 coordinate 3,103, forward strand.
ACTCTGCATGACTAATATCCCTTTTCAATTATCTTCTATTGCCACCCTTTTTAGCCTATAATATAATATTAAGTTTATTTTAGTCCAATAAACTATAATTTTCTTAATTGACCTCTAGGGTATGTGCGAATTTGTTTTAGTGTTAATCTGGAACTCTTGAATGAAATAGAAAATATTATGTCATCTCTAGGTATAAATTCAGCACATTCGTCTTTATTTATACTTTAGCATTCCAATGCTAGTAAATATTCTGTATTTTGTTGATAAAAATAAGTTTTTATATAGATGAAATGCTCATAATAGGACCCAAATACATCTATGAGTTTTAAAATAAATGACACTGAATTAGGCTTCTCTAGTTTTTGAATGCCATATGCAAAATATAAAAATATTTATCCTTACAAATTGTCCATACACCAAAAACCACATAACCCTAGACTAACAGAGCATTGTCTAAGAAAATCATGATTCATGTATATGCCTTATGTGTGACAGAAATGCCATTTGTCATATAACATCACAAGAAACTTATTCAACCACTCTACATGAACGGTTCCTTCACACTACACTTGTTAAGGGTTAAACTTCATCAACAACATTTGGAACAACTTTTCTATTACAATTGGGGGATAGGGGATCCTCATAATCTTGTCCATCTTAATATCTAAACAAGCATGCATTTTCTTTATAAATTCAAAATTTCCTGCTCTTCCTTCTCAGGCATGCCGGGGGGGGGAATTTGCTTAAGCTTCTTTAGGCATTGAGTAAAATTGACAAAGCATCATACAAAACATGATTTCATTCTATTGTTTCTTCTTTTCTGTAGACTTCGATTAAACTTTAGATGAGTTGGCATCCTTTTTCTGCTACTACGCACTGATTTGGCATGGAATTGCCAAATCAATTCTAGTTCTTTCCTATTTGTTTCGAATATCGTGGATTTATAGCTATACCACAATTTCCAATGCATGTCATGCCACTCAACTTGGAAGAACTGAGTTAAATATAAAGTAGAAGACAAGAATTCATAGTTGTGAGCTTGTTCTATCCCTAAAACATCTAAAACCAACTAAGTTACAGAAAACACAATTAGTTTTGAGATCATGATGTAGTATAAACATTCAATGTTCTAGACCATATTTGGCCATATTTATTAATAAATTTTGCCTAAATCCAATTAGAAATTGTTGGAATTGCAACTTTCAGTTGATGAATCCGCACAGTTCTAGTGTTTTAGGGGGTTTTCATGGAGCCAAATATATTTATGCATCAAAAAGAAAACCTACAATTTCATGAACAATTGTATGGCCGCATTCCAGTGATGGTTGCCAGAAATAGTCAGACAGAACTTGTAGACTAGAGTGATTGTTAGGTAGCTAAACCCAACATGAGCATTGGGCAAAACACTGAAATGCTCTTGTCCCCTCAGATTCCCCAGGACAATAAATTCTTTTTATTGATCCTGAAATTGCTTTGACACCTATTTATCTGCTGGCCATTCTTTGTTGAGATAGGAAATGCCCCTTTATTGAGTAAATAATTGAGCTAGTTTAGACATGCAAAGTCAGATATATAAACTTCAGTACCAATTTGTGTTCAAAAGCAGGCTCTGCTTGAATAAATTTGGGATTATATTTTATATGCAACATTATCAAAGCTGGCCAGATGGCACAAACTCAATCCCAACTTCATTGCAACCTTGAATTTATTCTTTTCTTATGGACAAAGCAAGATCAGCATAATGTTTGGTGGGTGGCTTTTCTTGTTTCTTGTCTTGAGTTTCAATATCCGTTGCATTAATGCAACCTGCTATGTATTTTCTATGTGGTCTTGGTAAGGTAGGTTTGTTCTATTGATGTTGCGGGAACTATTGGTCACTCTTCCAATCTTGAGGAGTTGTTATGGGCATAAGAAATATATGCTCCAGTGATGATGGAAGACTACTGAATATGGGCACCGTCATCTATAGACAGATGCAGGATGCCTGCTCAAGCACTGTTTCTGGCAGACAGTGATCCACATGTTTTTTTGTTCTTTTTCTTGAACACTTGCTGTAAAATGTAGTAAAGATTTGTTAAAAGTGCAGTTGAGTGCCATAATAATAGGAATGGAAAGCTCTGTCATAAAAGTTTTAGGATAGGGAAGGAGGTTATAGAGTATGCCTGGTTGAACTTTATAACTGAGTTATGCACATCAAGTTCTTGTTGAAGCAAGTTATTTCTGCTTGGACTAGACAAGTTTCATAAAGGTGACTGGCGTAGCATCTCCATAAATTGCATTATATCTAGGACTCCTACCCAGGTGGCTAGTCATGCTCAGAAATATTATAACCGTCTGAACTCTGCAAACAAAGACAGAAGACAGTCTAGTATTCATGATATCACTAGCGTGAACGATGGAGACACATCAACACCACAGGGACCTATCACAGGTCAAGAGAATGGTTCCACAGGAGCTGCGAGAAAGCCTCCTAAGAGTTTGTCTCAGCAATCTCTACCAAGAGTTGTTGCATATGGACCTCCTGTGGGTCAACCTATTGTTGGGCCTGCTAGTTCTACTGTTGGTACTCCCATCATGATTCCTCCTAGACATGTTCCTTATGTTTCAAGTGGACCTTTTCTAGGATCAGTAGTTCCTGGTACTCCCATGAGTGTTGTGCTAGTTGCATATGCCATTTCTCAGCCAACCATGCATCAATAGAAAGAATGCAATTACTCAAAAATTAAAAGTGAGGGACTGAATCTAACTTGTACATGTAAGTGTGCTCTTTATGTTCCCTTATGGGGTAATGTAGGAAGCAACACTGCTCTATCAACAAATCTGTATATGCTGGCAAACTTGTTTATTGTTGTCATTAAGGACCATGTGTTTTAGAGGTGAAAGAGTTCAAGATGTTCTTCTGTACAAAAGAGTGTTTGAGATGAAATTCATTATCTCCCTGTGTCAGATATTGATTGATAGAGTTGGAGGCAATGGCCCTGATTTTCCTTCAAATCTGGTGTAGTTTTAGAAATCAAGGTGATGTCAACCTAAGGTCAATAACCTCAAACTTCATGAACAAGTTATCTATATTCAATATTGACAGATTAGTACATGGTGCACTGAAATGTCAATTTCTATTGATAATTTTCTTGTCTTTTTGAAACAAGGAAATTGAGTATTGTAATGTAGTTCAGGAAGTTTGTAGGTTTGCCATTTCAAATTTAAGCCAAGTCATCCTTATCATTTTGCTTCCATGGCAGAAAGGTTTTATTGTTTTGTTTCTATTAAAGTGGTCCACAAATTAACCTGAAAGATGGTCTTTCTAGGTTTTAAGAGCTGCAAATTCTCATTCTGTATTTGACGTTATGATTTGGCACGATCTGAAATACTAAGTGTTATGAGCCTAATGACACTTAATTTTGGCATTCTCTCTTGTGACTACGATATTTCTCTTAGGAAGACCAGTGTATTTCTATTTTTCAGCACTTGTTCTTGGGCTTTGCACTTTCTTTCTAGCGCACTAGCCCCATCTCTCCATACGGCATATGTGAGGACGCTATTTCAGAATTTGGGTGAGATCGGGATTCATTGTTTAATCTGTTAGACCTTTACAAATCTCAACAGAATGTGCATCATTGCTTTGATATTTAAATTTTAGACTTAAGTTTAACCAATCAACTCGACAGACAACCATGTCTTTAATAATCCTGATTCAGACAACCATGTCTTTAATAATCCTGATTTTAACAATTAATAAATGTAACAAAAACATTACATCAGTTCACATCAAAAGAATGTAATGCAGTTTGCTATAAATATATTAAGTTCCTCATAGGTAACATAATTTCCAGCTTATACTTCTTCAGTTTCTCAAATAGATCATATCATGTCTGGCTAGAAGAGAGGCCTTTAACCAGCATTGTAAGCAGCAAGCCGTCATTTTTTTTAAACCTACTGCAGAGAGAAAAGCTTACCTTATAAAATCCTGCAGGGTCAAATCAGACACAACGGTGTAAAGATGTCACTGCCTATTCTTAGAAATGTAAGAGACTAAAAGAACAGGCACAATCGGTCTAACAAGCAACGTCTCTTGGATTTGAGCTATCATATATTGGATTCAACGAAAATATTACTCCTTAAGGATCCGGGGCATGTGTGTATTAAAATAATTGTGAACACAACTAGTTGACCAATTATTCAGGGATCCATTAATGTCCAGCCTATGATGACACTCGCACGAAGACAGCCAACAACAACGATACAGTGCAGAAACTACACATAACAAATAATACGGTAGAATTAAATAGATATATTAACAGAATCTTGGATTATATGGCAACCATTTCAAACCCATATAAGCTGGTCTGATAGGCCTATATTTCAAAGTTTATATAAAGAAATTTAACAAACTTGAATGCAAAGCCAAGTTGAAGTGCAGGTTGGCATATGGTGTTTGCCAGCAATTAATGATGGAGTCAAATCATGAGAACAATGTGTTTGCCAGCAATTTGTCATTTGTTCATTTCATGAGAAATCACACAGCAAATACAAACCCCAACATGTTCATTGGTTGCAACCAACAAGAAAGAAACACTGGACTCTATTCCCATTGAGGGGCTTGCATTCCAGTACGTATCTGGTCATCATCGTTTCTGTCTTCAGACATCTGGCCATTTCATAAATTGCCTTGAATCAGAGGGGTTTTCATTGCATTGCATTTCATTTTCTACTGTCTTGGTAACATTAAGGAATGGCTAGACCATAGATGCTGAACTACCCAATTGGGAAACCTATACCTGGCGATGTTCAAAACTGGTACAATCGGTCTGTGCGGAGAAGAAATAAAAGGCAAAAGGAAATCAATTTATTGAGCATAAGTGGTCTGATCAGCTCCTTTCTTCTATAATTTGTGTTGAATGTAAATTGCGATGTGGAAATGATAAGAAAACAGCGACCGTGGTGCCGAAAGTTGTTAATAGAAGGCCAAGGAGATAAATAGAGCATTATAAATTGGTGGGATAGATAAATAGAGCATTATAAATTGGATGAATGAACCTGCCTATATGTCGCTTGGGTGGTGAGCTGGTGAGCTGCAGGGGAGTGCCGAGTTGAATTGGTCAGGAAGCAGCCCGCGGTTATATGAAAATTCGAATTGAAAATTGCATTAACTTTTTGCAGCAAGAATCAGATGGAAATCGGGCAATTTGGTCAGACCACGACTTTAATGAGGAAAGGTGGCGGAGGGTGGCGGAGCTCGGGGAGTGCAGAGGAATTGCCGGCAGCCGGAGCAGACGTTTTTCAGGGCCCCGATGAAATTGGCAATTCCTCCGCTTTGTTAGACTACTCCTATAGATTAGTGGTCTCCCATAGATATTGATCTTGGGTCTTCCATAGATTAGGAACCACAGTTACTGATTCACCACGTGGTTAAAAAAACAAAAAGAGATTAGGGGTCTCCCATAGATTAGGACTGACAAAATAGATTAGGATCGGCGGTTACCGATTCACCAATGGTTAACAAAAAAAATAAAAAAATCCTTCAATTGATACAACTTGAGACCACTGTTATTGTTTATTTCCTTATTACCTATTTTGCATGAGTTTTTGGAATGTGGGAATGTTGGGAACTTGAGTATGGGAATGGCTAGAGATTTCTTCAAAAAACTGCTAATCCGAAATAGTAATATTATATAATAAAAAAAAAATATATATATATATATATAATATATATAAAATATCAATTAATATTGTTCAATAAAAATATTAAATCAATTAAGTATATAAATAATAAATATATAATCACTTTTATATTTATATTTTCCGGGTATTTCTCTCCTCGAGTCTCCCTTTTATATCAATTCTTCGATATGTTTCTCTTGTTATTTTTACCAGAAAAAATAAATCTATTGTTTAAGCATTGACTGCCACATACAATATGCACACACTCATCAATTCTCTGACATGTTTCTCTAGTTATTCTTAAGGGAAAAATACAACTCTAATGTTTAAGCATTGACTGCCACATAAAATATGCACATACAATCTTCTGCGATATATATACATAAACAACATAAGAAATACTCATAAGCTTGACATCCCAGATATCCCCTTACATCGAGGTGCCTATACAACATAAGAAATAATCATCTGCTTGACATCCCATATCGCCCTTACATCGAGGTGCCACAATGTTCCTTAACCCATCAAGAGATTGCTCTAGATTCTCAATTAAGGATATCGGTGTTAAAGATGTCTTTGGCCTTTTTTCTTGCGATGGTTTCAACGTAGGCTCATGTTTTGTGGCCAGTTCAACATATTTCTCTAACTCAAAAAAAAACAGCCTTCAAAGCTCCCGGATCTTTCTCAAACTCCGATTGAAGCTCCTGCTGAAAAGACAACGTTTCCATACAATTCGAAAGCTCCCGTAAAAACTATTAGAACATGTTTCCCACATTTGAGAACGGTTACCTTGTAACAGAGCTTATTAAGATTTTGCAGAAAATAGGCTCATCTCATGGAAAACTCTAGAGTTTGGCTTATAATGGTTATTTCCTGACTCCATAATTTTAATTCCTCTGTTGAATTACTACGTCAATTCTTCTTTCTGAGTCCTCACAATAATTTTTAGAGCCGAATGTACTTTGGCTTTCACATACAATTCTCATAGTTTCTAGTGCCGAAATGTTTGTTTTAAAATGCAACTCCCTTCTACATATGGGAAGTCTCCACTACGTAATTGTAATGACTAACTGTGACTTACAAGTTGCAGAGTTTTTCTACTGTAGATTAATAATTTACTATTTATGCTTGCGAATAAGTTACTCAGAAAAAAATTACTTCTTTCCTGCGTGTCAAAAACATTCTGTTATTTTTTATTCAGGTTCGTTTATTTCTCCTACTCAGGGCCTATATGTCTCTATTCATCTTCTGAGTTTGTTCAGAAATTCTCGTTCTGGAGATACTTCATTACGGCTATCTTTCGACATCTAGCGTTTTCAATCGATTTTTCTTTCTGTAAAAATTCTTCATAATATTATGAGTAATGTCCCTATATTTTTAACTTGCTTCATTAGTATTTTATTTTTCTCACAAGTATTCTCAGAAAAGAATATAGTATACCATAGCTTTTCCAGTGCGCAATTTGGAAAATTGCTATATACATACTTGAAATATAAAAATTATAACATGATATTCTTTCCATTCTATTTTTATCAGTCAGTGTTCTTTCCTGAGAAATTAAATAACAATTTTCTATAATAATTCATAACATCGTTTTCTAAGAAATAAATAATTTATAAATATTAACTTTAACAGAATAAATAAAAGGACCGTGTAGGATACTGACTTGAAACCAATTTCACCCTTTTTTTGAAAAACAATGGCTTGAAACCAATTTTAGAAAACAATGGGTAAGCGCTGGGATCCTCTCAACCATGACACATCAACTCTGGCTTGTCAGCAAGCAAACAGGTCTGCAATTTTTCTGGTCTGTGTTCTCTCTCGGTTTCTCTTCGGTTTATATTATATATTTTTTGAAAATCATTTCAGTTTATTATGTATTTTTTAAAATATAAAAACAAAAATATGAGATTTTTTCACTAAAATCTCATGTACCACATTTTTGGGTGGTTATTCACTGCGTTCAAGTCACCAACACGTGGCACTTAATTTTTTTTTGGGTAGTTATTCACTTCTTCCGCTCACGAACAGGTGGCACTTAATTTTTTGGATAGTTATTCACTGCTTTCACTCAGCAACAGTGACAGGGGCACGTAGTTAGTTGTCATTTATGAGTTTTTGTTTTGTTTCCCACTTCTAAAAACAACATAGTGTTTATTATGAAACATTGAATTTGACAATAATTCCAGAAGTAAAAGTAAATTTAATGGAATCAGAATTTGTTTTGTTTCCCACTTCTAAAAACAACACAGTGCTTATTAAAAAAACATTGAATTAGCCAATAATTTCAGAAGTAAAAGTAAATTTAATTAAATCAGATGACTTCTAAGAGATAATATTAATTTATGAAAATATCATCGTAATATTTTTCAGTTTGTACTTAAACATTATTTCCTAATTTATTTTTGTTCATAAATAAAATAAAAAGCAACTTTATAACCATAATTTTATATTAGTTAATTATCAATAAGATAACAAATAATATAGCATACTACAAATTTAAACTTATATACACATAAATCTCACAAATAAATGTTAAAACATAATGTGGGTGAGTGATTGAGGGAATTGAATTAAATAGAGCGTAGGTAGTGTGCCAAATAGTTTGAGACAAAGTGCAACCACCGCTTCATTGAGGGGCTAAAGGATATGTAAAACATCGCTGTAACTTGCGTGCCACTCAACGAAAAAAGTGACGTTATCGAAGTGTCACTTTATTTACATGATAAGATATTTTTCAAGATATTTTTGAAATATCTTTATAAATTCAAGATATTTATTAATAAATCTTTTTGTGATCTTGTCTGGTTGGTAGTATGACACGAGGATTGCGATGGCGGATTGCGATGGCAGATATTAGAACAGAAAACAGAAATACCAATAATATCATGAAAGAAAAGCCCACTTTCTTTGGTCTAACAATCTGACATGGCATGAATTTGAGACAAAAAGTGGACAGTTGCTACAAGAAAGGCGGTGGCAGCACTCCCTAACAAGCGGATCAAGGCCGACGAGCTTATCTCGATTGCAGGTTGTTTGGGATAAGGATTTGAAAAATGGTTATAGAAGAAAAACTCTGGTGTTTTTCCATAATGATTTTGAAAATTTGAAAGAATTAGAACACAATAATGGCAGTTTTCTCGATTTTATTTTACATAAATGGTTAGCAAAAATTAAAATTCGATGTGCACAATAAGCTCTGTGATTGTGGCTTCGAAAGATATTAGTCAGGACCATCCCGCCATTCAGAGCTCCGTTATTATTAAGCATTTTAGTTTTCTTTTGTTTTTTGGATGGGAATTAAGTATGGTATTTTTAAAGAAATTGTAGATTCTTGTGGATTAAATATTTTTATATTTTTAATGTATAAATCAATTCAGTATGTTTAAAAAACTTTTTAATCATAAATAAATAAAATTTGAAAAATATGATTTTTTTAAAATTTAGTGTGTTTTTATGATGTTTTAGTTAAAAATATAATTGAAATATATTCAGTGAATTTAGTGAATTGTTTTCTATAATATTTTAATATTTTTTTGTCTATTTTTCTCTTTTTTAACATATTCTGAAAATTGATTATAATTCAATGGTGAATTCATATTGGGGACAATCATCACTAGCAGCTATCAATAATGCAAGTTGACTCATCATGGTAATTCAAGAAAAACCAGGCCTTGGAATTACCCTACTAGTAGTTTGAGTTTGGCTTTCACTCTTACCAAATATCTATGAGTCTTAGGCTATTAACCTATTTCCTTAAATTCCATGAAATCAAACTCTTAGCCAAACAAAAACAATTTTAAAACATAGTATAGAACTAAAAAGAAAAATGTCACAACTCCAATTTATAAACACAATCCTTTTAAAAATTTGTAAGAAGAAGTGTGTGTATATTTAACTCAGCGATTCCAATTTATAAACACAATTCTTTTAAAAATTTGTAAGAAGTGTGTGTATATTTGACTATCACTGTGGTTTATGTTTTACTCTATCCATCACCAACAAGGTGTGTTACTTAAACACACTTGTAATAGGTTAAGTGGGTTCAAGTAAACCAAAACCTAATTTATTAATTGTACAGTACCATCAGACTGAAACAAATCTAAAACATCATTGGAAACTATTTATAAATTTATTAATAAATGTAGAAATGGTATTGAAGTACTCAATTGTAAACATGATAATAATGTAGATATCTTACCTTGGAAACCTTCACATTCTTAATCTTTCTCTATTTTCTTTCCTGCCATTAATATTGCATGATTTCAATTTCCCATGGGTAAATCTATTTAGGCACCTTTTCACCTTTCATTGATTTCTTTTCTTGTTGATGTGGCTTGAGGTGCATGTGAGTGGACCATGCCAATTCAAGAGAGTTCTAGAGTGATTTGGAATATGCACACACATAGAAAGTGAAACATATTTTTATTAAAATAGGAATTAAGATACTTAAAACTTGTATAAAAGCACCTAAAGCCTAAGGACACACAACCACGAAAATTGATTTGAGACCATTCAACAAAGGTTATTAACTAGTCTCCTTAAATATATGTCTACAAAAGTAAGTGATCAATAAGCATCTAGTCTAATAAAGACTTTATATATATATATATATATATACCCACAACACAACAAATTTGGGTTCGATTGAAATGTTTTGTTCATGATGAAATCTCATCATATGCTCAATCTTAATATAATCTTAATATGATTGAATTCCCATAAGTGTGACCTAGAAGGTACAAGGGGAACAAAACATATATATTTCATACTCCTTAAAAGGAATGTCATTCAATAACTCACAATTTGTTCATTTGATCAAGGTAAGTTGGATTAGAATTCAAGTCCAAATTGTTTCCTTGAAACCCAATGAACATGTATCTATCTCTTATGCAAACATCATTAAAATTCCCACTTGAATGAATCAAACAATCAATCCATGAGTGTGTTAGTGCATCATCAAACCTACATAGCTAAAAGAAAAAAACCTCATCCTTGTCATAATAATTTTGGGCCATAATCTTGCTTGTTCCCACTTGCTCTCCTTGAGTGTATTAGCCACCCACCTTAATTGGATTGTTGGCCTGTCATAGTGACACCAACTCACCAATCACTTATGAAAGTTATTCTATGTCACAATATCACCTGGGGAACAGTAAAAGTGTCCCTTTGACTAGAGTGTCTCAACATATGACTTAAAAGATTTGAAAGATATGGCTCAAGAAGAACGACATCTACTGCCACTTATGAAATACTAAAACATTTTTTATACATTGTACTTACTTGACTACAAACTCTCCTCGGTGGACCCTCACATTGATTCCGTTTGATTATGATCATGGAGAGGATGCACAGGATAGTCCATCTCATAGTTTTACTTTGTTGGTCATCTTATACCTCCCATAAGATCTCCTTAGTAATATCATGTTATGGCATGTCTGAGTCAAGGAAATTTGATTTCAGAGTTATGGAGATTTTATTGTGAGTGTTCCATATAATTTCAAACCAAAATTGAGAATTCAGTAAGTAATTTATGTGTTATGGTCATTTTTTTTTTCTTCTTATGATAGATATGTGTTTTTAATGAAACTTTTATTAGTGAAAGGTTAATTTACTATCAAAACATCACCTTTAGAAGGGAGAAATTTTAAATTCTTGAAAAGCAGCATAAAAACCTAAAAACGGCAAAAAAAAATTGTATAATAAGTAAAGCAAAATCCAAATTCCAACCTTGATCGGAAAACTAGCAATCACTTCACATCTGTATCCATGGCTAGCCCAGATTGACGAGAACTAATAGTCATTAAAATTTTGTAGATGGGATGGGTAACGCAGTCCCTCCTATTTGAAATTTAAATTTTGAATTTTGAACGCCCGCGCAGAGCTCTTTATGCATACCCTGGACGCCATACATCCATACGTAAGGGTCTTCAGATCTTCGGAGGGAGCAACTTTTCTGAGTTGTTGATGCACTTACCCGTTCAAGAATGATTCGAAGCAATGGCTGCCATATCGTATGAGGCACAAACTCAGCTTCAAGATCCAGTTTATGGCTGCGAATTCGCATATTTTCTCTCTTCATTACAAGGTAGCTTTATCAATTCCATTTTTACCTTGTTTTATAAGAGCAAATTGCTTCCATTGCACGCATCCTAAGTGATGAAGTTTACAGGAAGGGAGTTGCTCTACACAAAATGGAGCGTTCATATTGGCGTGAGGAAATAGTTCATAGTATCTTTGCAACACGGTGAAACATTAAGTTTACCGCCATCGAGTGGGATGTGAGTTCCAGGCTGCCACCAAAAAGGGAGAAAAGACTGCTAGTCATATGGAGATAAACCAGGGCCACTATGTCTGGGATAAAAGTTCCATACTAAGTGCAAATTCAGGTCAGATCTTAGATATGGCTCACACCCTAGGTAAGGTAAGTCCCAGTAGTGGAGACAAGTTGTGAAGCAGAGTCAAGGTGCAGAGGAAATTGTATAAGGAATGGTCTACGCGGATTTACAGCCCAGTAGGGTCTAGTGCATGTTGGATGAAGGTATAGAGGATATTGTAGAAGGAATGTTCGACGAGGGATTTACATCCCAGTAGGGTCTAGTGCATGTTAAACTTGATCGTCGGATTGTGTAGACTATTTTTTTGGGAGAATTTTATAAATAGATACTATTGCTCCAGTAGGGTCTAGTGCATGTTAAACTTGATCGTCGGATTGTGTAGACTATTTTTTTGGGAGAATTTTATAAATAGATACTATTGCTCCCTGCCATTTTCATTCTGTTTTTATCATTAGTTGATTTATTTCAGATTTGATGTGCTTTTTTTTTTCTTCTTCTTCGCTTCGGGCTAAGTGTGCCACCCAGTAAATTTTGGTTGGCGAGATGATACACCGCAAGAAGTTAACTAGTTATAAACTTTTTCCATTTTAAAAAATGACGTTTCTTTCATAAATTTTTCTCGTTTTAAAAATTCACGTTTCTTTTACTTTTTTAGAATCTTTTTTATTAAAGTTGAAATATCCCAATATTTATTTCATTTTCAATTTTTAAATTAACTTTAAATTACATGTCAATTTTTTTAAAATGAAATCTAGATTAAATTAAATTATTATTGTTATTTTAACTTAGGTAGCAATAAATTTATTATGGTATTTTATTTATGTTTATTTTACATATAAATATATATTTTAAAATACATATTAGAATAAAATTATTTTATTTATAGGTAAATAAAATAGAAAAAGTTAATTATATAAAATATGTTCAGAGTTTTTTTTTCGATAAACATCACATTAGACATAATTTGTGTTTAGCATGAACTACACTAGATGATTCCAAAGGCTTCGACAAATTATTTTTAATGTGATTTCATTACTAAAAACAACTCTCAACATTCTTAATATGAATAGGCGCCTCAGTTCGGATATATATAAAAACAATTTATATATTTAAATTTAACAATATTAATAAAAATATATTTCTTTTCTAAATTGATAGTAAATTAATATATGGTTGAAATAAGCCCACTTGGGAGTTCAATGGGTGGTCATGTGTTATGAAGTGTTATTTAAATCCTGTGATTCAAGGTTCAATAACAATCTATTTCTTTTCTAAATCGATAATAAATTAATATATGGTTAAAATTAGCCTATGTGGGAATTCAATTGGTGATAATGTGTTACGAAGTGTTATTTAAATCTTGGGATTCAAGGTTCAAATCTCTATATGCATTTAACTATATATAATATTTTTGAAAAATACATTTATATATTAATAATTTTTAAAATCTACATTTACTTATATATAATATTTTTGAAAAACAAGAATTATTTTTAAATTTATTTTATTCTTAAATTTTTAGTGTCTCAATAAATAATAAAATATATTTCTTATAATTAATTTTCATTTTAAAAATATATACTTATTTACAAATAAAAATATGTATATAATATTACTTTATTAAGTTGTGAATATTTTTAAATATACATAAAATTTATTCTATTTTAGAAAAATTATGTATGTGTGTTTTTTAAGAATATATATATGTTTTGTAACATACACAATATTTTATCTTAAAAAAATAAATAAAACTTCTTCTCTTAAAAAAAATTAAAATTTTCCATAAACATCAGAGTTGTCACATTTGATATAAAGAATTTTATATCAAAATAAATTTATTTCTAAATGTCATTTTTATATATTGGATAAAACTATAAGAATTTAATTCATTATAAATAACAAAAAAAAATAAAAAATATTATAATGGAACAAAATCTTTATTTCAACCTTGTTCTAACACTAAATCATTCCCAATAGATTTGTACATGGAAAATAATCAAACTTTAAATAGAATAATAAATTTAAATGGTAAATTTACGCATACTAGAGAGTCATTTTGTATTTTCTTATCACTACACTTAATGGTAAGCTCAAAATAAGATCTAAAAACCTTGATTGTTTAGAGAAGAGGGGGGGCGAAGGAATGTAAATCTTCCAAGAAACTAATCATGAAAAAACATCGAAAAAATATGTATTGAATACATCCAACCTTTTTCTAAGGTGAGATTCATTATTTATAATATTCTCTATGTCACCTTTACGTCATTCAATACCATGGGCAAATATCATGGGGAGATACCTCTTTCTATTCATATCATGCATCCTAGTTGGTGGTTGATTCCTGGGAACACATATGCGTTCCTAGGAATGAGCACACATTCGTGTGGGCATGTGTTCTTGATGGCCTCATCCAATGTCATTATTTGATTCACACTTTTTTTTTGTTAACTACTCATAGTTCTTTTCAAGGTCTCATTAATTTCTTGCAACATGCCTTCATACTCTCCATGCTAGGTGTTTTATTATTAGTATATATAGTTTATTTTGTTTGCCACACATTAATTATGTGATTAAATCTTGATATTGGGAGAAAAAAAGTATCCACTTTTGCATAGGGATTAGGACAAGTTATTATAACTAGGAAAAGACTTACTTACCATGTAAGGGATATTTGTTGCAAAGGAGGAAATTGTCAACTTATTTTAAAATGTTGGAGATTCCATAGCCATCATCAAAGCAATGAATGCTTTATGAAGTTGAAGGGAAATAAATTGACAAAAAATAGCATTTGGATTAAAAAGGATTCCAAATTTTTTTCACATTCATCCTATTTCCATGTCAAAAGACACCTCCAATAAGTGGCAAACAAGAGGGCTAACATATCTTCAAACCTTGAGATTTTAATACATGTTATATCCCATAGCTCAAAGTTAATATTGATGGTTTCTCATCACATTTATTCTCTCACAATTGAGAAAATAGTTCATCATTCCATTTGCATTAGTTTGGGAGATTGAATGATCCTTTGTAGTACTTTAAGCATGTGTTCATTAATATTCATTTTGGTTGTCGAAGGATCATATCATATTATGTGCTTCATAAATGGGATAATGGAGTGTGTAGGTGCTAAAATTGGGAAATAACACATCCTAGTTTTGGCAGGGATAACAACATCGATATTCCCATTAATTGTCTTGGACCTCCCATCAACATTGTCCATGCAACCTTAGGGCTCAACCACGTCTGCAAATATTTGGTCTAAGGGGAACTTTCTATCTTTTGGGGAATCAACATTAACTTATACAATGTATATCTCCATTTGATGATTCTTCACGCTCAATCCCCTTTTGTAAACCTAGAGTTTGTCCCTTTGTGTTAGGCCTATCCTTTGATTGGCTTGATAAATTTTAAGTGAAGGAGTCTACCATATTATACTAGATCCTTCCCTTCTCTTACTTATTTTCATTTTTTTGGATCTTTTTAATTGTTAGCCCTTCCAGTTTTCCATCTTTTATTTTGTATCTTCTCAAGCCTAGAATCACTAGGAAACAATTAGGGAAGGCTACCTCAAAAGCTTGTGGAAAAATGCACAGAAAAAGACAACGATTCATCTTGAGGTTTCTCTAGTTTATCGTACAAAAACAATTTTAAGACATACTATAGAACTAAAAAGAAAATTGTCACAATTTCAATTTATAAACACAGTTCTTTTAAAAATTTGTAAGAAATGTGTGTATATTTAACTCCACAATTCCAATTTATTTAACACAATTCTTTTAAAAATTTGTAAGAAGTGTGTGTATATTTAACTATTACAGTGGTTTATGTTTTACTCTATCCATCACCAACAAGGTGTGTTACTTAAACACACTTGTAATATGTTAAGTGGGTTCAAGTAAACCAAAACCTAATTTATTAATTGTATAGTACCATCAAACTGAAACGGATAGTGGTTTATGTTTTACTCTATCCATCACCAACAAGGTGTGTTACTTAAACACACTTGTAATACGTTAAGTGGGTTCAAGTAAACCAAAACCTAATTTATTAATTGTATAGTACCATCAAACTGAAACGAATCTAAAACATCAATGGAAACTATTTATAAATTTATTAGAACTAATAAATGTAGAACTGGTATTGAAGTACTCAATTGTAAACATGATAATAATGTAGATATCTTACCTGGAAACCTTTTTTGAGAAAGCCTTCTAGAAATGACTTTTGTTTGACTCTTTTATGCTTTAGGAATTATTACATATAGAAACTATAAACTTATAGATAACAATTTTTCATTTTTTTATTCTTAGGCTTCACATTCTTAGTCTTTCTCTATTTTCTTTTCTGCCATTAATATTGTAAGATTTCAATTTTCCATGGGTGAATCTATTTAGGCCTCTTTTCACCTTTCGTTGATTTCCTCTCTTGTTGATGCAGCTTGAGGTGCATGTGAGTGGACCATGCCAATTGAAGAGAGCTCTCGAGTGAATTGGAATATGCACACACATAGAAAGTGAAAAATATTTTTATTAAAATAGGAATTAAGATGCTTAAAACTTGCACAAAAGCACCTAAGGACACACAACCACGGAAAATTGATTTGAGACCATTCAACAATGGTTATTACCTAGTCTCCTTAAATATATGTCTACAAAACTAAGTGATCAATAAGCATCTAGTCTAATAGAGACTTTATATCCAATAATGGCATTCATATATATATAATATATATATATATATATATATATATATTATATATATATATATATATATGCCCATAACACAACAAATTTGGCTTCGTTTGAAATGTTTTGTTCATGATGAAATCTCATCATATGCTCAATCTTAATATGATTGAATTTCCATAAGTGTCACCTAGAAGGTACAAGGGGAAGAAAACATATATATTTCGTACTCCTTAAAAGGAATGTTGTTCAATAACTCACAATTTTTTCATTTGATCACGGTAAGTTGGATTAGAATCCAAGTCCAAATTGTTTCCTTGAAATCCACTGAATATGTATCTATCTCTTATGTAAATATCATTAAAATTCCCACTTGAATGAATCAAACAATCGATCCATGAGTGTTTTAGTGCATCATTGAACTACATAGCTAAAAGAACAAAACCTTTTCCTTGTCACAACAATTTTGGGCCACAATCTTGCTTGTTCCCACTTGCTCTCCTTGAGTGCATTGGCCACCCACCTTTATTGGATTGTTTGGGCTAGAGCCTTGTCACAATGTCACCAACTCACCACTCACTTATGAAAGTTATCCTATGTCACAATATCATCTATGGAACAGTGAAAGTGTCGCTTCGACTACAATCTGCACTAGATATAGAGTGTCTCAACATATCACTTAAAAGGTTTGAAAGATATGGCTCATGAAGAATGACATCTACCGCCACTTATGAAATACTAACATTTTTTATACATTGTACTTACTTGACTACAAACTCTCCACGGTGGACCCTCACATTGATTCCATGTGATTATGATCATGGAGAGGATGCAACGTTTAGTCCATCTCATAGTTTTACTTTGTTGGTCATCTTATACGTCCAATAAGATCTCCTTAGTAATATCATGTTATGGCATGTCTGAGTCAAGGAAATTTGATTTTAGAATTATGGAGATTTTATTATGAGTGTTCCATAACCAAAATTGAGAATTCAATAAATCATCTATATGTTATGGTCATTTTGTTTTTTTTCTTCTTATAATAAGTATGTATTTTTAATGAAACCTTTATTAATGAAGGATCAATTTACTATCAATTTCCATTGCACGCATCCTAAGTGATGAAGTTTACAAGAAGGGAGTTGCTCTACACAAAATGGAGCGTTCATATTGGCGTGAGGAAATTGTTCATGGTATCTTTGCAACACGGTGAAACATTAAGTTTACCGCCATTGAGTGGGATGTGAGTTCCAGGCTGCCACCAAAAAGGGAGAAAAGACTGCTAGTCATATGGAGATAAATTCCATACTATGTGCAGGTCAGATCTTAGATATGGCTCACACCCTAGGTAAGGTAAGTCCCAGTAGTGGAGTCAGGTCGTGAAGAAGAGTCAAGGTGTAAAGGATATTGTATAAGGAATGGTATACGCGGACTTACAACTCAGTAGGGTCTAGTGCGTGTTGGTTGAAGGTGTAGAGGATATGGTAGAAGGAATGGTCGACGGGGGATTTACAGCCCAGTAGGGTCCAGTGCATGTTAAACTTGATCATCTGATTGTGAAACTCTAGGACTATGATTTTGGGAACATTTTTATAAATAGATACTATTGCTCCCTGATTTGAGGTTTTTTTTATTGGTTTCAGTCTAAGTGTGCGGCTAAGTAAATTTTGGATGGTCAGATGATACATCGCGAGAAGTTAACTAGTTATAATTTCTTCTTATTTTAAAAAATAAAGTTTCTTTTATAATTTTTTTCTCATTTTAAAAATTCACGTTTCTTTTATAATTTTTTCTTTATTTAAAAATTCACGTTCTTTTATCTTTCTAGAATTTTTTATTAAAGTTTAAATATCCAAATATTTATTTCAATATTTCAATTTTTAAATTAACCTTAAATTATATATTAAATTTTTTAAATGAAATTTAGATTAAATTAAATTATTATCTTTATTTTACTGTGATAACATAAAATTTATTATTGTATTTGTATTTTATTTATGTTTTATTTATATATAATATTATTTTTAAATAATATATTAGAATAAATTATTTATTTATAGATAAATAAAAAAGAAAAATTTAATTATATAAATGTGTTGAGAGTGTTTTGGATAAACATCACATTAGAAATAATTTTTGTTTAGGATGAACCACACTAGACATATTAGATGATTCCAAAAGGCTTCCACAATTTATTTTAATGTGATTTTTTTTACCAAATACAACTCTTAACATCTTAAAATGAATCAGAGCCTAATTATTTTTAAATTTATTTTATTTTAAATTTTTAGTCTCTCAATAAATAAATAAAAATATGTTTTATTATAATTTAATTTTTACTTTTAAAATATGTACTTATTTACAAATAAAAATGTGTATATAATATTGCTTTATTAAATTGTGAAAATTTTTAAATATACATAAACTTTATTCTATTTAGAAAAATATGTATGTGTGTTTTTTAAGAATATATATATATGTTTTGTAACATACACAGTACTTTATCTTAAAAAAATAAATTAAAACTTCTTCTCTTAAAAAAAATTAAAACTTTTTCTATAAACATCATAGTTGTCAGATTTGATATGAAGAATTTTTATTTCAAAAATAGATTTATTTTTAAAGTCATTTTTATATTTGATAAACTATAAGAATTTAATTCATTTATAAAAATAATTGTTATAATTGAACAAAATCTTTATTTCAACCTAGTTCTAACCCTAAATCATTCCCAATAGATTTGTACATGGAAAATAATCAAGCTTTAAATAAAATAATAAATTTAATTGGTAAGTTTATGAATACTAGAGAGCCATTTTGTATTTTCTTATCACTACACTTAATGGTAGGATCAAAATAAGATCTAAAAACCTTGAATGTTTAGAGAAGAGGGGGACAAAAGAATGTAAATCTTCCAAGAAACTAATTATGAAAAACCAATGAAAAAATATGTATTGAAAACATCCAAACTTTTTATATTACAACATGGTTGACCAATCTATCTTTTTACAAGGTGAGATTCATTATTTATAATATTCTCTATGTCACCTTTACATCATTCAATACCATGGACAAATATCATGGGGAGATACCTCTCTCTATTCATATCATGCATCCTAGTTGGTAGTCGATTCCTAGGAACACATATGCATTCCTAGGGATGAGCACACATTCTTGTGGACATGTTTTCATGATGGACTCATCCAGTGTCATTATTTGATTCACACTTTTTTGTTAATTAGGCATAATTATTTTCAAGGTCTCATTAATTTCTTGCAACATGCTTTCATACACTTCATGCTAGGTGTTTTCTTATTAGTATATATAATTTATTGTGTTTGCCACACATTAATTATGCAATTAATTGTTGATATTGGGAAAAAAAAGCATCCACTTTGGCATAGGGATTAGGACAAGTTATTATGACTAGGAAAAGACTTACTCACCATGTAAGGGATGTTTGTTGCAAAGGAGGAAATTGTCAACTTATTTTAAACTGTCGGAGATTCCATAGCCATCATCAAAGCAATGAATGATTTATGAAGTTGAAGGGAAATAAATTGACAAAAATTAGCATTTGGATTAAAAAGGATTCCAAATTTCTTTCACATTCATCCTATTTCCATGTCAAAAGACACCTAAAATATGTGGCAAACAAGTGGGCTAACATATCTTCAAACCTTGAGATTTGGATACATGTTATATCCCATAGCTCTAAGTTAATATCGGTGGTTTCTCATCACATTTATTCTCTCACAATTAAGAAAATAGTTCATCGTTCCATTTGCATTAGTTTGGGAGATTGAATGTTCCTTTGTAGTACTTTAAGCATGTGTTGATTATTCTTCGTTTTGGTTATCGAAGGATCAAATTATATTATGTGTTTCATAAATGGGATAATGGAGTGTGTAGGTGCTAAAATTTGGAAATAACACATCCTAGTTTTGGTGGGTATAACAACATCGATATTCCCATTAATTCTCTTAGACCTCCCATCAACATTGTCCATGCAACCTTAGGGCTCAACCACATCTACAAATATTTGGTCTAAAGGGAAATTTCTATCTTTTGGGGAATCAACATTAACTTATACTTGATGTATGTCTCCATTCGATGATTCTTCACTCTCTAACCCCTTTTGTAAACCTAGAGTTTGTCCCTTTGTGTTAGGCATATCCTTTGATTGGCTTGATCAATTTTAAGTGAATGAGTCTGTCCATATTATACTAGATCTTTCCCTTCTCTTACTCACTTATTTTCATTTTTTGGATCTTTTTAATTTTCAGCCCTTCTAGGTTTCCATCCTTTATTTTGTATCTTCTCAAGCCTAGAGTCACTAGGAAACAATTAGGGAAGGCTACCTCAAAAACTTGTGGAGAAATGCACAGAACAAGACAACGATTCATCTTGAGGTTTCTCTAGTTTATTGTAACTCTTACTATTTCTTGGATTCAAATAGTTGTATCTATCCTTAGTTCGGGTCTATTTGGAATTCATCCTTAGATTCGAGAAATACTAAAAATTTTAATGAAATTTCATGGAAGTATATAGGTTTGTATTCCTTAACCTTGTTCAAGTTCTTTCCTCCTTTGCAGATTCCGAAACGACTTCTCTATAATCAAAGGGTTTCCTCATTAGGGATTGAGGTAATCTCTATTGGATAGAAAATCATCCCAATGTAGACAAAAATGATATCAATGAATCTCAAAGAATTTCAAGAATTTGCAAAGAGCTAACTCAATTTAATAAGAAGATTATTTTGCAAGCCTACTCAAGACCAATGAATTGGAGTACCATTGTATCATTGTAACACCCCTCGGTAAAAGATGTAAACATTTTGTTTTACTGCAAATGGATTGATAAAAATATGGACCAAGAAAGGCCAAGGTGGATGGTAAAAACAAAATGTTATTATTTTATGTAAATGGACTTATTGATTTTAAATTTTTAATACAATCTATGGACAACCATAAAATTACGGGACAAAGGTGCTAAAAGAGAGTTTCATTTACTAGACAGTTAAGATAGTTATTCCCCCTAGAGATAAATAATCTTAGTTGGGGCAAGGGAGCCAAGAGGGTGAGAGGGAGGAAAAACTGAGGCGGCCTTGGAGACTTGGTACCTGGTTGAAGGAGGTCCAAGAGAGGAGTTGAAGCTTCAAGATTTGGAGCCTAAAACATGATGTTGTTAAAGGTTGGAAGGACGTTGCCAATTGGGGTATCCTTGAGATGGTGGGTGGCTAGTGGGATCCTTAAGATAGACTTGTGAGTTTGAATTCCTAGGCTAGACTGGAAAGGTATTGAGGCCTCTGGACAAATTTGAAGGGGTTACTGTCAAGTAACTGTTTCTGGAAGAAATTAGCTTAGGGGGAGTCCTATTGTGCAGACACAACACTCATTAATTGGGTGGAGCGCTCTTTTTTCTTGTGAATTTGTGACTGGGCCAAATTAGAGAAAAGATCAGTATTTCAGATCATTGTGTATTATTATCTCATGATTATATATTTCTATCTATTGGTGAATTGATGAATCTTTTTCAAACATAAAGAAAATGTAATAAATATATACCAATTGTTATGATTTGAGTTGATTTAAAAAAAAAAAGGAAAAACCCTTTGAACCTATGTTAGTTACCAGACCTAGCCAGTTAACTAGCAGCCTAGAGAAATAGTCCTAAGTTCAGAAAAGAATGCTCGAATAATTGAAGCAGGTCCTGGGGTTGGGACCCAATTATAAATTCTAGATTAGCTAGAAATAAAAAATAAGGGATAGAAATAAGAGATATCAGTGATTACAAAGTTGAATGCTGGAAAATGAATTCTATAACATGAACCCTGTAAGTAAATGGGTCGTATAACGCTAAACTACTATGGTAGTGACCGTGTTTCAAGCTAATACAACCCAAAACAAGCATTATGTGCAAGATGGATACAATAGTGACAACATTGTATAGCTTCTATGGCGAAACATTCATAGAGAATGGGAAGTAACATTCAAAGTAAACTTATATAAATATTTGTTGGTGATAAGGACAAGTGAAAAAAATATCGAAACTATTTAAGGTAACAATTTATCTAATAAAATTCATACATTACGAGGAAAAGAAGGAACCATAGTGAATACATAAAAAAAAAAAAATTTACTCTTAGGCCATGGACGAAGTAAAACAATAGTGTATTAGATAGTTTTTCCACACATTCTTTTTAATAAAATAATGAAGGGCAATTACAGATGAACAAATACAATTTACTCATTGCCGCTAGCCATAATAAATTATGAGAACCTTATGAGTTTTTGTATAAGGTCGGAGGATCGTGGTTGTGGCACCAATATAGTCTGAACTATAACTCAAGTAAAAATTAATGTACAAAATACTTATTCCAAAGAAATTCTAGTCGGAAAACTAAACACAAGACTCGCAGACACCTAAAGACAAGTAAGAGTTTGATATTAAAACTTGCAAAACCCGCAATGTTGCAACTAAATTGGACCCTTGGAAATTAGGAAGAGAGCCTCACCTGCAAGGCCACCAAGTTAAATTATGTCAGACTATTGAATGAAAATAAAATAAAATAAAACGAGGGTATGAGGAATGGGTCTTTACGTGTGAAATGAGTACATGAAGTGAACCATTTCTATAGTCCTATATAAAAATTAAATAAAGGTGAAGAAATTAAAGTAGGATTAGAAAATAATAACCACTTCAATAATTATTTGGGATTTTAAAGTAACAACAAATATACCGGTAAATTACCCTATCTATGGTCAGAATGCTATTACCTAAAAAGGGGTTGCAACTATATATATATAATAGGCTTTTGCCTCGAGCTGTCAAATACCTGGCGAAGAAAACTGCAAAAGAGGATTTTGTTAGAATCTGGGGGTTTTCGAAGTGAAGATGAAGTTATGCACATCGAGTGAAACCTAACCCGTGGGAAAATTCCAATACGACTAGTAAGAAACTAAAGGAAATCTAGAAAAAAAAAATTGGGTCGGTACACTACCTGTAACCTTTGTTTTGGAGAACAACTGAAATACCAATCACTTGAAGGTTAATTCAAAACTAGTATGTTGAACCGCAAAGCACCACATACACTATTAAGGGTGTAGTGGGAGTTTTTCCTGACATTTAACCTGCCCATGAAATATGGAAAATGGCTTGGCAAACATTTCTAACCTTGCACCATGAACAACAGAAAAAATTTAGAAGGGAGAAGGAACATGCTCTTAATTAAAACATTGTCTATAGAAAAGGCAAGAAATATATCTGGCACAATGAAAGAAATTCTATGGAATATGGTTCGAATGTTGAACCTTCCTCTAGGAGAGGGAGCAACTTGACTAATGAAAAGAAATATATGTAAGTAACCAAGAATAAGTTGCAGAGATTCATCTTAGTAAGAGTGAATGGTGCAAATGGGAGAGGAATAGTGCAGTGGGTGGGATTTGGTTACACTCATAACTAAAGGACCTTATCCATGCCATCGACGTAAACCCTAGGAATCATGATTGTAGGATGATCTCTCTCTTCCTGAGGTAAAAACTTAATTCACCAAACCATATTAATTGATAATTGGTGGGTCTAGAGAATTCGGGGAAATCATAGGACTAGTATCGACCCACCTGGAAGAGTGTGGGTCATCAGATCCCCAAAAATCATAAGAGCATGATCGATATTATGTATGTACCAAGACATAATAATCACATGTTAATAATCCAATTACTTTTGGTTTTCCCATGCAAAGATAATCATACATAGTTAACAAGTAAGAATATGATAAATAAATAGTAATTCGTGATTTGGAACTCCATAATAACAAAGCATAAAGTATTTGCTAATATATTAAAAGATGGTTCACATGGTAATGCCTTAATCGGTTATAACTTCAATGATACGTAGCCCAAGTGGAGTGCATAAGAAAAATAAAGACAATGGGATAAGAGTATATTAATCTTAGTAAAATAAAAGCAATCCTCTCCCTCATTGAGTGTGTGGCCTAATATGCTTGGTCTTGTTATGAAATCTAAATTAGGTTTACAAGTATTATAAATGTCGTAAACTAGATTAAAGAGGCAAGTAAGATGAGATATGTGAAATATACCCTTGTATTATGATCATTAGGGGAGGTGTTGGTAACGTCTTTTTGATCCATTTTGAGGAGCATTTTTAGATCTAGTTTTAACTATTCATCCAATATTGCACAAGGACTTGCAAAGTCTCAGGTGTGGGGAAGACATTGAGCCTTCATTTTCAATACTTTATTACTATTGGAAGTGTGAGTTTTTTTGTTTCTACTTCCTATTATAGCTTATTATCATTCCCCTTTTGTCACAATCACTTGCATTATGGTCATCACATGTTGATGATGTGTGACATTTTTAATTTCAATTCTTTTCCTTTAATTTTAATGATTTATTTGAGCTAGAGCTTGATTTTTCTAATATGGGTATCGAATCATATAACCCTAGTAAAGATATATTTACCCAAATCAATAGATGTCATATCTATGCATCCCCAAGGTAAAATATGCCACATGGTTTTTGTTTTTGGGTGGCTCGAGATGGATCAATGTTGGTGGCTTGAGATGGCTCCTATGTTAGACAAGGAAGGCACCAATTCACAGTTAATGCTCCAGTCAAACGCAAGGCGGAAATGCATATAACATAGCAACAATTGAATATTTAATCAACTTCGAGGTTTTGGAAATTGAAATGGATATTTTCATGCATGCCATGAAAATATTTTATGCCAACATACAAGTAGTTACCCATGTCAGTGAGAGTTGTATCTGTCAATGGCATTATGCCCTACTCTTTTTTTGGGTTGTAAACAATTAACAACTTTGTGTGTCCTCAAGTGCCATTCATGGTTCAATACACCCTCCCCTATATTATATAACCTCTATAAGGTCAATGTTTGTAATATTAAAGGGTTAGTCAAGGAAGAAGTCAATCTATGTATTACAAAGTTGTTTAACTGGTCCAATATGAAGGGCATATGTTTGTGCATATTGTAGTTTAATGACCAAGCATATGTGGATCCATGTCGAGTCTCTACAAACTGTCTTTATAGTTGCAGTGTGAACTTGCGTATTCCTCTTTTAATATAAATTATGCTATTCTAAGTTTTATTTTATAGCAAAGTACTTATACTATAGTTTTCCTTTGTAGTGCAAGTTGTTAGGTAGGGTCGTTTACCTAGTTTGTGTTGCAAATTCCTTTATTTCTTAGTTAGATTAGCTAATTAGATAGATTTTCATTTCTATTTATGTTTTGCAAATAAATATTTGGATTCACTGTCATTTTAGTTCTTGAACTTTCATATGTCCTTCATTGCAAAAGTGTGGATTCCCTATAGAGGTTAGGAACTAAAGGTTGAAGAACAAAAGTGTTTTTTAAAGAATTGCAAATTTATTTGATGCATTTAGTGCAAACAATGTACTATGTTTAAAGCTTGTAAAGTGCTTTTGTAAACATAATTCTAGTAATCAACAAACCTTTAGCATTTTATTTCCTCCCAGTTGAATTTTATCTTTTAATTGTAAAGTGTGGATTCTCCTACAAAATTTAGGAACTGAAGGTTGAAGAACATAAGTGCTTCTTAAGGAAACATAGAACCATTTAATGTCTCTAATGCTAAACAATGGACTATAATTAGATGATGCAAAGTGCTCTTGAAAACATAATCCCAGTGATGAAACAAACCTCTGTAGTCCTTTAATTTTTATCCTCATTGAATTTTATTGTCAATGGGCTCTCAAGAGTCGATAATGATCAAATCTCTTGAGGTGTGAATCACTTTTAGAGTGTAATATAATATTTTCCATTGTTTAAATTGCATTCTTGATTGTATACATGAATTAATGCCTTGAAAATTTCCTTGAGCACTTGGATTGTGTAGAATACACAACTTAAACATACAATTCAAATAAATGTTTGCTAGATTTTAAATGACTAAAAGTATACCTAAAAAGGTGCCAAAATGTAGAATAGTGAAAGTATTTAAAATGTTTTAATCATAATTTTTTGATTGAAATATTTTAATTATAACTCAATTTATTTTTTAATGCTACATATTAATTTAATATTAAAAATTGAAATAATTACATTTTTAATTATATTTGACATTGCTTTTTATTTAAAACTATTTCATTTTTATTTTAAAAGAGACACATACCAATTCAAGGTAGAGTAAAAAAATGAATTACATATCTTCATCAAATTAAGGTGTAAAAATGCATCTTAAAACTAGAGAATTGAAATATATATATATATTTAAATATAAAATTTATTTAAATATTTTTTCTAAATTAATAATTAATAAAAATCACAATATTATCGATGATTAATGTTTTAAATAATACTAATATTTTTAAAAAATAAAAATTAAATCTAACTTTTCCATTAATCAATACTAATCGCTACTGAATAAAAAAATCCAATCATTAAAAATAAATAAATAAATCCCTAATTTAGTAACCATCCATCATGACTGAATGCTTTTAAATTAAAATAAAGGAAAGGCTGCCCACCAAGGTTGGAATTTGGATTCCTCTTTACCCGTTAGATAAAAAAAAAATTGACGTTTTTCGTCAAGGAACTTTTTGTTTAAATTTTTTCCCTTATAGTAAATCTACCCTTCACCAATAAAATTTCGATTAAAAAAATTCTCTTAAATAACACAATTATGTTAAAAATTCCACATATTTATTATAAGAAAAATAACAAAATAACCATAAAACACAAATTACTTATTGAACTTTATTATTCCTTAATAACTACTAAAGATAACATATTTCTATTTTAAAATTTATTTTTTATATCAAAATTTCTCTATAACCAAATTAAAATTTGTTGAAATAGACATGACTTGGAAGTAACATTTGGGATAATAGATTTGGGACTTTGCAATATTTCCTTAGTTTGGAGGCATGACAAAAGGGAAACAATATCCTTTATTTTCAAGGGAAGTACGATAAATAATTGCTTAGGAAGTTTAAGGTGAGTGAGTGCAAACCATCAACAACACCACTAAAGACTAAGTTTAAACTAGGTACAAGGAGGATCCACAAGATGTCTAATCTATCTAACTTATATTGAGGTATGTTTAGGGAACCTTTGTTTACTGTAGATGGGTGAAGAATAAGATGTGCATCAACCTTCGTTCGGTGCAAATGGGTTTAAGAACACTAAAATATGCAATAACCAAGATATGATAGCAATTATAAATAGCTTTGAAGCATATCCTATTAGCAACCAAGAGATGAGAGAAATTATCAATCATTTAGAAGAATATATCATTAGATTTGTAACAACCATGAGTACATTATGCAAGTGACTAAATAATTTCAGATATTTACCAGAATTCCAACAATTGTATCTTAAGATTTGTATATTTTTGTAGCTTATTTGTTGGGAACAATGCAAGATTGTATTTTGATAAATATGAAAGTATGTTTCATGAATAAAATAGACTTCAACCTTTCTTCAATGCAATGTATAAAGAACACTTGAACATGCATCTTGTGGACTTGAACATGAATCTTCTATTAACCACAAGATCAAGGAAATTACTAACACTTTGAAAGCATTTCTCATTAGCGTTGTGACAACCATGGCCACATTAACTAAGTCACTAAATAGTAAACAACATCAAATATTGCCAAAACTTACTAAGTGACAATTTCTTTATATGATTCGTTTATGATTGCAACTCAGTATTTGGAGCCATGGAAAAACTCTATTTTGGCCCATATGAAAATCTTAAGATATATTTATTTCCATAATATAAGTTTAGATATGTTTATTTATACATAACACAGGTAAGGACAATGCAAAATCCAGCATGGGAATGAACCCAAAATGAAATGAAATGATAATCTAATAATCACAGGTCTCCCAGGCACATATTGGAATACGAAAGAATCTATTTTAGTAAGGAAGAAGGAACAAAGCATCACCCTTTTCAAATTATTCTATTGATTGATAGAGCTGACACATGCCCTAGTCATGAAGAAGGAACAAAGCAACACCCTTTTCAAATTATTCTTCTGATTAATAGAGTATTGATAACGTTTTAGGAAAATGATAACCCATAAAAATAAGTTTGTAAAATTCACCACCCATCAAGGAAAACGATCATCCAAAAATTTTAAATATCAAATACGGGAAATGCCCTATAACAGGCATTTTTCCCGTAAAATTCCATCTCTGTTGCCCACACCTCTCAACTTTGGGTGTGGCAATCAAATTTTACAAACATATATCCTTGATTTTCAATATATAGTGGATGAAGAAGGTGATACGAAATACAATTGATATAAAATGTGTGAGTACGACACATGCCTCCACCTCAGTTATGCAAACATATATCTTTGATTTTCAATATATAGTGGATGAAGAAGGTGATACGAAATACAATTGATATAAAATGTGTGAGTACGACACATGCCTCCACCTCAGTTAAGCATAATTCCAATTGCACCATCAACCATTTCACTACATTTGTCACTTTGCACTGATGGGAGTGGCAAGGACGCTATAGATGGGTACACTGAATTTAATTCCATGCCTCGAGCTCCCTTCTAGACGGCACAGGGACAATGAAAGATGTTAGGTGCTTCTAGACAACTTGGTGACAATGACGGATGTTAGAAGTAACATACCATTGCCTAGGCCTTGAATTTGATGTCCCACAGGATGTATTTTTAGTTTCATAACTTATTTCACGGTCCATGAAAAATTATCCATGTTAAATTTGACGTGTGATATACCTCTGCAACTCGTCAAAATGACGTTTAATTTCATCCGTAAAATGTAAAAAATATATGATACCTTTGTTTCATAGAGTCAAGACTTGAGAAAGGACTTGAAACTGGTACAGAAGTGACAGTTGACACAGTTTGAACTCAAGACTATTTAAATGCTCTAGCGTCTACGCCTACTACCCAGTGCTTACCATTAACAGGAGTAACTCTAGAGTTGCCATAGTTGCCATTTGAGGCTCCACAAATACGAACGATATGAAAATTTAATCTAACGAGACATGCACACCGCAAATTGCAATCCTACGTTTCTTACTATTTACCTATTCCATGATCCATATTCGTGAATCACACTGAATGTTGTTGTATGTTGAATATTAAGATAGTGCTGGTGGCTTTGTCTTGGAATTTGTTTGTTAATCATTACCTCGGTGCAAGACCAAATTGTCGCAGCCTCGAAACAAATCAAGTGTAGTTTGAGCTTTGAACATGCTACTCTGTCTTCCCATGCCATTGAAGGTGTCGGATTGGAATTTGTGAGTAGGCTTGGATGTCCAACAACCTAACTCATCACTTCAAGTTTCTGAGATCATTTTGGCATAATTCTAGGTAAGACCTCTCGTTTTGCTTCGCCTCATAAAAAATGATAAAATTGTTTAATGTTAATTAATTTTATATTATATGCAAACATATTTTTAATTTTCATATACCTAATTAAACTCTCATTTAATTTTTCCATGAATATAGGTTATCCAATATTCCTCAATGTAAATAAATTAACAAATTTGCATCTGAAATTTGAGTACCATGTAAAATTTAAGCGAATAAATGAACTTATACATAAAGAAAAACTACAGATTATTAAATATGTGTTGTAAATCAAATCCATTGATGCTAGAGAGATTAAAAATAACATTGACCACTACAATAGATTTCTATATAATGACCCTACATTTCTATATTATGAGTTGATCGATATTCGAGCAGGATTTCATAGAATTATAACAATGGTGGGAGATCTAACAACCTAGAATGATGATCTGGCACAGATATGATTGGGATAAATACTTTGAAAAACAAATTCGGGAAAAGAGTAATGAATTTTTATTGTGATAAAACAAGGCTGCGTAGCTAGCGTTTCCTGCAGCTTGGTTCAATTATTGAATTTTGAAATGTATGAACTAACTATTGTATTCCAACAAGGGCTGCTTTGTAGATATTCTTGCTTATTTTAAGTATCCTTAAATTAGAGGCCCATGTCACAAATGTTATCAAATGTATTATTATAATACACGTAGATAAACATATGTTATAAACGTTGACTAGGGCAAAACTAATTTTAAATATTAAATTAGTTTGTTTATATGTAAAGCTCTAATAAAATTTTATAGTATTTTAAGCTTCTATCTCCAATATTTAATGGTTTTCGAACTATATATCTCCAAATATAACTATATAAATACAAAAATTCATAACTACTTTTTTTTCTAAAAATTAACAATAACATATAAAATTATGATTTTATTATATGCAAGTTATTATGACATTTTGGAAAATCACTAACAAGTTAACAATGATATGTATATTTTAAAATAAATTGTATTTGACAACTAGAAATAATCGAAACTCTGCTTGAAGCAGTGAAAACTGGTATACATACGTCAATTTTAAACCCTACTTGAAGCTGCTTCAAAACCATGGTTAAACCCTGCTTGAATCAATGGAAAACCATGGAGAGATGGGAAGTCCATTTTGAAATTCCAACCCTCTTATTAATGAGTTAATTAGCGGTCAATAAATGCTATCTTCGAAAAGCTTGGCAACGTACCATTTGATGGATGATGCGTCCGTCACTATATCTCATCTTGATATGGAGAATGAATGGCCTCGATTTGATTTCAGGCTCGCTCATAACTTTTGCCCAAGGACTATTCTAGAGTTATATTTGTCCACTGCCATTGATGAAATTAGTGCTGAGAAAAGTACTATATTTTTTCCTTAAAGAAAAATACGATTTGATGGAAAATGCATACATATGCCCATCTCTCTAATATTAGAGATCAATAATGAATGCTCTCAGATTTTATTTGCATTAATGATTATAACTTTATTACTGGTTTAACTGGGCTATATTCAAAATATGAAAAAGATTAATAGTAAGGTAGATTTGCTATTATGACGTAAATAAAAAAAATTGAATCAATAATATTTTAAATAAATAAATTTTAATATAATTTAAAAAATAATAAATTTTAATTTATAAGGTTAAATTTTAGAAAATTTTCATAATTATTAGAGAACTTAACTTTAATTTATATTAAATATATATATATATATATATAGATTTATGGTTATTACTCTGCGGAGAATAATAACCAGGAAAGAACTTTAAATGGAAGGGAGGGAAATTGGATTTTAATGGAGGGGATTAAAATTCTAATTTCCGCCTGGTGTTATCTGAATTCAAATATATAAAGGCTTTGAATGTCTCTGTTGAACTGTGGATGCGGTCCACGCTAGCTTGCTCTGCATTTGGTTAAAATAGTATTAAGTAACCGCGTTAGAAGACAAACAACAGTATTCCGTTAACACCTTTTAACAGTATTCCACACAGACTCTTCTTAACTCTTCCCCACTGCCGGCCTCATTCTCAGGTTGGCACTAAGATAATGTGAATTTTTTAATACTTTAACCCGAAAATAAATTGACAGTCATAAATTTACTGAAAACGTAAATTGAGTGTGGCCATGTCTTCTGCAACATTTGGAGGACCGTACTGCAGAAGAGGAAGAGAAGAAAGTGGACCCTACAAATCCATTAATTTGAGTTTAAGGGAAACAACTCTGCGCATTAGATGAGCGGCGCTGTGGGTAGTTGCAGAAGACACAGATAGACCCTAATCAAACACGGAGTCTGAAAGGATCAGCGGCGCTGATGAGGGACCTGAATACCAGCAGGGGTTTTGCTGGTATTGTGATATGAGATAGCGGCAGGGGTTTTGCGGGTATTCTGATATGAGATAGCGACGGGGCAAAGAAGAGTAAGAAATGAAAGGGTGGACAGTGAGATTGAAGAGGAAGACGTGTTCAAAGAGCATAGAAAATGAGTTTCTGTAAATGTCTGCCTTCCGTTTATTTGGTCTTTGGTGAGAATTTATGGTTGTTGGATTATCAATGTAATATATGTGAATGACACATACAAATTCCAGGAGTTTCACAATATCGAAGCTTGATTTATAGCATAGAGGTGTTGTGGAACCAATGACGTTCTTGAATCGAGTGATATTACAGTAAGTCCATGTTTTTACTCGCACATCATTTTTTGGCACGTAATTGCCCATTAATGTTATAAATTAGGTGAATTTTTTTCATATTTTTGGGATCTGTTTGCATTTTTAAATTATTTATAATTTATAAGACAAAATTTGGAAATTTACTCTTCGAAACCATAACATGTAAATTAGATAAAATTAGGTAAAAAATTCAAAAGGTCAATAAAATTCGAAGGAAAACAAAAAGGATAATTCCAAATCTTTTGAGGGCGGTGAAAATTGGAAAAATTAAATTACCAGTTTAACAGTCATTTAGTAACTGTTTTTTTAATGTTCACATATTAATAAGATGTTTTGAACAAGCTAATCAAAAGCTATTACATATACGTAGTGGCCTCAACTCGCCCTGAAGGGAAATAGGGTATATTAGCCACCTTAGGTCTTTTACTGCCATCCAAAAATAGAAGGTTTTAAGCCTACTTGTCCACGCTAAATAAACTATACAATCATAAAAGCTGCAAATTTTTCTTATCTTAATTCTATACATATCACAAAAAACTTCAGTGTCTAAACTGTTATCTACTATCTTCATAAAAACAAAAATGAGATAAATGCTACCGAAACTACGCCTCCTTTCCTGGCTGTTGCTCCATTTCCTTCTTGATGTCGGGGTGGCATTGCTTTAGCTGCTGCTGTATTTCATCCATCTTCTTGTCCTGCATCAACATCGTAATCTGGATATTCCTCAGCTCCTTCTTGAGATTTGGAATCCCTTGAGACAGTTCTGCCATTTCCATGGCTACTTCTTCCATTGCCTTGGCGAGCAGTCTCTTCATGACCCAATAAGCGTGCAACGCTTATTTATATAGGGTCATGCGGCCTCTCGTATTACCAGGGTCCAGGAGGAGGTAAACCCAATCCTCCATCTCAGGGTCAGATTGTCCCTGAATAGCCTCCTCCTCCATTTGCTGAATTATCCTCCTAACATCTTTGTTGGTATTCTCATAGTAGGTACTTTCTGCAAACTGGACTTTCTTCCCCACAGTTCTTCTGGTTTTTCCACCATAGATTGGTGCCTGCTCTTCCCTATGGCTTCCTGCTCTTCCCCTGCCCCGACCTCGCTGGCCCCTTCGGCCTCCCCTGCCTCTTTTTCTTCTAAATTCTCCTCCCGCTCCTCGCTTTCTGGTACCCAACGGGCTACCAGCTTCTCTGGCAACCCCTCGCTCGTGGCCCTGCCAATCTTCACCCTCCCGAATCCCCTGACTATCCTTTGTCTCGTATTCCTCACTCCTTCCACGTTTAGCTCGTGAACGTTGTCGGTTCTCCTCATCCGAATCAAACATTTCAACTTCGTCCTATGAGTTGTCCAGGACCATAACAGTTTCCCCGCCTACTTCATCATTCGCCACACCTTTTCCCTTCTTTTGCCAGTTTCTGCATTCCCTGGTGGTGGCAGTCTCCTCGCTTCTCGCTCTCTTTCTGGTTTCCATTTTCCCCATCTTCTCTGCTCCGGTCTCCCTGGAATCCTGTTTGCGCTGCCTTCTCTTGTAGTTGACGCTCTCTCTCACCACGCTCTTCCTTTCCCAGGCTTCTCGCTCTTCCCTTCGCTTCTGTCCTCCTTCGTGCCACCCTCCTTTATTTATCCTCGCCCTCCGATTTCCGCCTGCGATGTTTGCATGTCCGCCTTGCCACCTGTTCATTCGATTATCGCTCCAGTCCTTTCGCTCTTTGATCGTACCTGCAACCTCACCTCCCTTGTCAGACGCCAAGTCACCTCCGCCTCCCTTCATCTCCAATCTTTCCTTGCTGCACCTTGGAGCGTGATCCTGTTTGATTGTCCAGCCTATCATTACCTGACCCTCCACTATTCTGAGAACCGCTCGCACCTGCATTAACTTAAATGCTCTGCCCACTGCCAAAAACACCCTAATCGGGGGTCTCTTGTAATCATTCTTATTGTTTTGTAGATTCCTCGTGGTCTTGTTTTGTTATAATTACCAGTTCCTCCCATCTCGGGTTCTCCATTACAATCGGCCATCTGTTGTCAATCTTCCCTTCCTGATCATTACTTCCCCAGTTGGCGAGGAAGTCCACCGCCTTATTTCCTTTTCTTCTGACATGGTTAATAATTTTATAATCTATCTTCTTGAGCAGCTCTCCTAGATCTTGGACTAACCCTGCTGTTTTCCAGTTGCCCACTATCTTTTCCCAATTTTTCCCATTATTAAGTTTTCGGAGCATCTCGATTACCACCTGGGAGTCCCCTTCTATCTCTAAATTCTTGTAGCTATTCCTCACTGCTATCCTTAAACCTTGGTGAACCGCCCACAGTTCAGCTTCATTGTTAGTCATTTCTCCTCCCCACTCTGCATATACCCATCTGATGTTTTTCTCGCTGTCTCTAAAAATTCCTCCAAAGCCGGCATTCCCTGGGCTCCCTTTGGAAGCCCCGTCGAAGTTCAGCTTAATGAATTTCTCTTTAGGATATCTGAACTGCTCTGAGCTATGAACCTGTTTATTCTGCCGGTTCTCTTTCTTGGGATATAGCATATCGTATTTCATATTCAATTTTATTAGAATATGTCCTTCCTCCTGATTTGTTTTCCATTCTTCCTCATCCCAATCTTCAACTAGGATCGTTTCCCTCATAGAGCTTAGAACTCTCTTCCATGTTTCTTCTGGTTTAGTATGTTTATCTAGAAAGATCCTACGGTTTCTTTCTTTCCAGAGGAGCTAGATCACGAACCCCATTATCAGGTCCCATGCCCTCTTGACAACTTTGCAGTGGAAATTTTCTTTACTTCATTGAAAAATGGTTCTTTTTATATCCCTGGGGTCTCTCTTTTCTTTTCCATATAGCTTTCTTGTCTCTTCCTAGATTTGCGTGGCATACCAGCAGTTATTCAGAATATGATCCTGAGTTTCATTTTCTTTATTGCAGAGGCTGCATTTCGAGGGACCGAGGAGGCCTCTCTTTTGTATTTTATCCCATGTTAAAATTCTTTCTTTTCCAACGAGCTAAGCAAATAAGGCTATCTTTGGCCACCATTTGTCGTCCTAGATGATTTTCCACTCTATGTTATCCTCTGCCCTCTCCTGAAATCCCGTCAAGTAATAGGCTTCCTTGACAAAGAAGGTACCTTTCATTGTTTTCCCCACCTGAGAATATCTTCCCCGTTTCTGACTTTTATTTTCCTTGATTCAACTTCTTTTAAGTATTCTTTTTGCTGTTCTTGATTAATGTTTTCAACCCATTCTTCTGGCCTACTCCACTTTCTCCATATTACATCTGTTTCTCCTTCTTTCTAGTAATCCTTTACATATTTTCTCCCCTCCCTGAGCGCCTTTTGTTGTATATTCTGAAGTGTTTGGATATTTGTAAGTTTGTCTCTTTGTTGCCACCCCTCATCCCAAAATCTAGAATTTCTCCCTCCTCTTATTTCCTAGAAGGCATGTCTGTTTACTATATTCCTGTTCTAGCTTGCCAGGTTCCAAATTGTGGAACCTTTTGGGGTCTCTTCTAGTGTAAGGATTTCTTCCGTAGTTTTTGGCATGTTGTACTTGTGAATCCATATATTCTTCCACAGATCATTGCCTCCTCTCATCCACCGCCACCACAATTTTGCTCCCATCACCCTATTTAACATTTCCGGGTCTCTTAATCCAAGGCATCCTTCCTCTTTTCTTTTTGTTAGGTGTTTCCATGAAACTAAAGCCCACTTCCTCTGCTGATTTGGACCACCCCAAATAAATTTTCCATATATCTCTTTTATCTTAGTACATGCCCCTTTGGGGGCCGCCATAATAGACAAAGGATAAATGGGTATTGCTTGGAGGACTGATTTCACAAGGACTATTCGGCCTGCTATATTCAGAGATCTAAACGACTAGCTAGCCATTTTATTTTTGAGTTTCTCTATAACCTGCTGCCAGTTTACCATTCTTGTGGGATGAATATCTATCTGATTTCCCAGGTACTTTGTTGGGAGCTCTCCCTGCCTGAACCCTAGTGTCCTAGTAAGATGAGATTTGACTGATTCCAAGGTGTTAAAAACAAAGGTACAGGATTTCTCCTTATTTACCTCCATACCTGAAGCCTCCATAAATAGGTCCAGGATTCTTTTCATACCCTTAACTTCTTTTATTGTTGCTTCGCAGAATAGCATTATGTCATCCACAAACTGCTGATGGGTTATGGGAAGATTGTTCCCCCACAACCTTAAGCCTTTGATTTTTCTTTCCCTCTGCTCCTTTTTAAAGTACCTCCCTAACCCTTCAATAGCCATTATGAATAAGAAAGGTGAGAGAGGATCCCCTTGTCTTATTCCTCTTAAAGCATTGAAGGTTGTTGAAGGTATCCCATTTATTAAAATTGAGAAATTCGGTGTTGATATCATGTTGTACACCCATTCTATCCATCTATTATTGAAACCGAATGTCTCCAAGACTCTTTTAAGGTAATTCCAGTTCAAGCGATCATAGGCTTTGGACAAGTCTAGCTTTATCATCATTCCTTTCTGCTTCTTCTCTTTTAGGGTATGAATGACTTCTTGAGTTACCACAAGTCCGTCAAGAATTTGTCTTCCCTCAACAAACCCTGTTTGTTCTAGTGAGATTAGGCTTGCGAGGAGAGGTTTTAGCCTTTTCACTATCAGAGTGGCTATAATTTTGTAAATTACATTACATAAGGCAATTGGGCGGAAGCCCTGAGCATTTTTAGAATTAGCATTCTTAGGGATCAAAGTGAAGAGAGTCGAGTTTATAGCTGGCCATACCCTTTGCTTCATGTGAGATTCTTCAACTACCTCCAGGAGATCCTTACCCAAAAAGTGCCAACCTGCTTGATAAAATTCCACTGTATACCCATCCGGTCCTGGTGCTATGCCTTTCTTCATGTTCATCACTATTCCTCTATCTCTTCAATAGTCGTTGCTCGCATCAGAGCTTTGTTCTGTTCATCTGTTACTATCTTGGGAATTTCCTTGCATATATTCTCAATAGCTTCTGAACGATCATTTTGAGATTCAGTCAAGATATCTTTATGATATTCGACCAAGATTTTCTCTATTCCTTCTTGTTCTATTACCCTTTCCCCTACTTCATTTTTAATGGATAGAATCATGTTTCTCTGTCTATGTTGTATCATGGCCTGGTGAAAGAATTTGGTGTTTCTTTCTCCTTCTCGAAGCCAGTTGATCCTGGATTTTTGTTTCCAAAGGATCTCCTCCTGCTTCCTCATCTCTTCTAGTTTACTTATTATGATTCCTTCTGCCTTGCAACTTTCCTCTGTTCTTCCTTCTATTATTATTCTTTGCTGAATTTCTTCCATTTCTTGTTCTAGTTTTTGTTTCTCCTCCATTATGTTCCCAAACTCTTCTTTATTCCATTTTTTAATCTTCCCCTTCAATTCTTTTAGTTTTAGCTGAAAAGTGTGCATCTTTCCTTTTCCTTGTATTGTACTTTGAGTCCACCATTCCTCTGCTTTTACTAAAAACTGATGTTCCTGAGCCAGAAGGACTCGAATCTGAAAG
The DNA here is from genome assembly GCA_000404065.3 of Pinus taeda. NCBI lineage: Eukaryota > Viridiplantae > Streptophyta > Pinopsida > Pinales > Pinaceae > Pinus > Pinus taeda. Next base: position 41,352 of record APFE030148255.1, read on the forward strand.
GCTTTTTGCCCGAATTTTTCTTTATATCTATCTCCAGCCTGACTGGCCAATGGTCTGATCCAATAGCTGGCATTATTTTTGCTTCTACAAAAACATCTCTATTCATGATTGATTCCAATAAAAGGAATCTATCCAGTCTAGAAGCTATCTGATTTATTCCCCCTCTTCGGTTATTCCATGTAAAAATGCCATTAATTGTTTGTATATCCGCTAACCTCTGTTCTGTAATCATCTCATTAAATATATCCATAGATTGATCTGATCTTCTTATTCCTCCTTTCTTTTCATCTATTGTTCTAATCATATTAAAATCCCCTCCCATTATCCATGGTATTTCTGGATAGAGCCTTCTAGCATCTTGCACATTCTTGAGAAACCTTTCCCGTTCTCCTGGTATGTGCGGTCCGTAGACTCCTGTAATGAGAATTCTCTCTGCTGATCCTATTACTCTGCATAGTCCGATGAGGACTCTAGGTAGACTTATCCAATTTTCAAATATTATCTCCTCAGGGTTCCACATGATTGCTAAACCCCCTACTGTACCATTTGCATCTTGTCCCATTACTTCATATTGTATTTTTAGTTTTTTGATCATTCCTTCCATCTGTTGCATATTAATCTTCGTTTCTTGGATTATCATGATCCCAGGCTTGTCTTTCCTCAATCTCTCTTTTAAATACCTCTGCTTCCCTTTGCTATTAAGACCCCTAATATTCCAACTTGTAACTATCATTTATAACTTCTTGGTTGGTTGTTGGAATACCTCTGATAGATGTATAACCTTGCCTGAGTTAACCAGAATTTCACCTACAACTTGTATAGTCTCATTCATTGTTCTTCTACCTCTCTTTCTGCCCCCTTTGCAAATGCCTTCCATTCCCATGTTATTATTTTCATATACCCATATTTGTCCTGTTAGTTCTTCCAATGCTCTGCCTTTTTTTTCTTTATACTTTTGGAATGTGTCTTTATATAATTGTTTCTGAGTTTCCGGTATAAGTCTCTCATCAAGATTTTTCCATTCCTGTAACAATTTCCTCACGATTCTTTCCTCTTCTGTCCTAGTGTCCTTTTGTAGCTCTATCTCCATATGGGTTTGCACTGTTATTGTCTCCAGGCTTACCCCTATCTCTTCTTCAGTCTCCCTAATCTGTATTGAGGTGCTATCTTTTGTCTCTTTACTAACTTCCATTGGTTCGCTCTCATTCTCATTTTCTTCGAGCATTTTCCCTGCGTCCTCTTCTTCGTTCTCCTGAAGGACATGAAATCTTTTTTGACTTTCTACTATTATAGGATTTGTTTTTTCTTATATCTGTATTCCTTCTTTCCCTGATTTTTTCCTTCTGCTAACCTCTTGGAAACCTGTTTGTCCAGCCTCTACTTTCTTTGTCCTTCTTTGTTCTTCTTCCTACTTTTTTAAAATTTACTCTTCTTTATTTAGCAGGCATTGCTTGAAAAGGTGCCCGTATTCGTGACACCTTATACACCTAAAAGGTATGTGTTCATAATCCAATGGTTGCTGCCAAATCTCGTCCTGGTACTCTAGCTCTATATATTTTGGCAACGGCTCTGCTATATTCATGTAGACACATACCCTTGCGTAGGATGTATACTTCCCCCTTTTTGTCGACTCAGCAACTTTGACAAAGGTCCTGATTGAATTACCAATTCCTTCAAGAATATCGGGGTCCCAATATTCCACTGGTAGGCCAAATAATCTGACCCAGATAGGTGCTGCTAGCATTTTCTCATTTTCTGGGTTATATATTTCTTCCCAGTGTCTCATGAACAAGCCTGCATTATTCATAAAGTATGGTCCTTCCTCAAAGGTTTTTTTCCTTATCTTCCAGGTTTGCAAATATTATTGTGAAAAACCCTTTCGCTCCTAGCTTTAGATCTATGTGCCCTTTTGGTTTCCATCTCTGTTGTATCCATTTTACTAGATCCCTCTCAGTTGGCCAAAACCCTATAAACTTGCATATTAAAGCATGATCCCTCATATAGCATCTATACTCTTCAAGTTTGTTATTGGGAATAACATACCTTGGTTTTTCCTGTGCTCTTGGTAAGCATCGACCTCGTATCTTTGTTTGCCATTGATTTCCTAGAACCGGTGCCTCTCTGCTGCTCCCCCTTGTCTTGTTCTGTGATCTACTCCCGCTAGCTTCTCCTACCACTATATTTTTGTAGGAGGGGATCTCTCCCCTCCCCTTCCTGCTTTCCATTGCTTCCTTCAGCTCAAACCAGTTTTGTTTACGCCTTACCGCGCACTTAAGGTTTTACTGCTTGATTCTGCCCTCTGAGAACTGCCCTTCTGGTCGCCTCCTCCTCTATTGCCCTACCTTGTCAGCTTCTGCTAACCCTAGTATTTCAGACCCTGTTCCTGCTCCGCGCTTCAGACCGTTCATCGCTCCCCATTTTTGGTATTCTTGATTAATTCCAATTCTGGAAAATAAAATTTAGTAATGAATTCCAACTTTAATATTAATTTCCAACCACCAAGAATTCTGAAAAATATTGAAATTTTGGAATTTGGTAACGAACTTCCATACCTAGTATTCTCAAAAATAGAATTTGTTGTTGAACTTCAACAAGTGTTGAAAGGTAGAAAATTATTAAAACTTTCAAAAATAATTTTGGTAATAAATTGTAATCCAAAATATTGAATGCCTAAACAATGAAATTTTCAAAACATTTGGTAATAAAATTTAAACCCAACTGTTAAAATTCTAAAAATTATTAACATTTTAAAAATAAAATTTGGCAGTGAATTTCAATAAAATTAAAATCCTAAAAATGATTCACATTTTAAAAATAAAATTTGGCAATGAATTTCAATAAGATTCCCCAATCATAAAAGGGGTAATTCTTCAACCCTTATCCTACTCTCATTAAAATACATGGATACAAAAATTGGTATTTTAAATTTACCCAATTACTAAATCAGTGTTCTGAAGAACTTCTATCGCACTTTAAATCTACCTATTATATTATTAAAATTTAAATAAATTCTTACCAAATTTCAGTCAAAATTTACTCGAAAGCTTGCTCAAGAAAACAAAAACGCCTAACAGTTTGACTATTGCTGTATGTTCCTCTTGGATTTGGTTTTTGTGGTATATAATTTCTTGTTTTTCATATACAGTGATACGGTGTTTAACGGTAAGTTTCGCTGGGTGAAACCCTCGAGATGGAGGTACAAATTCACTGAGTATATGGCCTTTTGTGTCTTTGCTAGAAGAGTAGGCGACCCCAAGCTGTTGCACCTAGCGTAAGTTTATAATAACAGCTAGTTGAATTTGATCCTGCCCTGTTCAGGGTAACTCTCACCAATTATCAATTATCCTAAATTAAAAAAAATCTTTTCGTTTTTACATAATAAATACTTAATACCAAACTTATGTGGCTCTTGGCCAAGGAATTTTCAATATGGTCGCATAGATGGACAACGACGGTTGCACAACGAGAGCGAAAAGTAGCACACGCTACAACATCATATATAAAGTCAAAACGAACATGGCATATGTAGTAAGTTACATTTATTACGCTGTCGTCAATTCCCATAGAATTATCTTGCTGACAGCTTGCCATATATGATTTTTTTTAATGCGATTTTTAAAATTAGAGATTTTCTGAATTTAATTAATTTATTTTAAATTTTAATTCAACTTGGCTGATTTTCTAATCTTAGACAACTATTTTAACACTTCTTATTAATTAAGACCATTAAACTAAAACATGTATCATGACAACTTAACAGTTAGGCTTACAACACCCAAGTTTCTTCTATGAAACTCAAACACATATTTTGCTAATGATTTAATAAATATATTATCCAATCGATCACTAGATTTACAAGGCTTCAAGTAAACTTCTCCATTGCTCACAAGTTCTCTAATAAAATGATATCTAATATCAATATGTTTGCTCTTTTAATGAAATACACTACTCTTGGATAGTGCAATCGTTGAGGTGTCACAATATATTGTTTTTTTATCTTTGTTGTTTTTGCTTGAGTCCATCAAATACTCTTCTTAACCACACTTATTGACATGTTGTTGACGTTGTTGCTACATATTCTACTTATGCTGATGAAAGTGCCACAATGTGTTGTTTCTTAGATGCCCATGAAATTACCCTTGAACTAAGATGGAACACATAACCAGAAGTGCTCTTCCTATCATCCAAAGTGCTTGCAAAATCACTATTTGTGTATTCAATCAAATCCTTCTTTTATGTGCTTGCATACATTATGCCACAATCTCTAGTTCCTGCTACGTATCTCAGAATTTATTTATTTATTTTTATTTTTTGCACTCTAATGTGTGTCTTTTGGAGTCTCCATAAATCTAGAAATAAAACTCACTCTTTGCATGATATCAGATCTTGTAGTTGTGAGACACATGAGGCTGCCAACCAGCCTTTTGAATAGAGTTGGATTTACATATGATCCTTCATCATCTTTGCTTAACTTTGTACTTGTTTCAATTGGTGTAGGGACAAGTTTGTGATTTTCCATCCTGAATCTTTTCAACAAACCTTTTGCATATTTATTTTGACAAATACAAATTAATTTTTCAAGTTGTTCAACTTCTATGTCAAGAAAATATTTCATGAGACCAAGATCTATCATCTCAAATTATTTCATGATGGCTACCTTAGATTCATCTAACTTAAAATCACTTGTAAAAATCATGCCATCAACATATAAGCAAACAATCAAAATTTGTCCATGCTCATTTACCTTTGTGTACAAGGCACGTTCAATGTTGCTTCTACAAAATCCATTCTTGATCATGTAGCTTTCAATTCTGCTATACCATGCTCTTGGCACTTGCTTCAGTCCATAGAGTGTTTTTTTCAATCTGTAAATTTTCTCTTCATTACCTTCAACTTCATATCCTAGAAGTTGCTGCACATAAATTTTTTCTTCTAGAATTCCATTCAAGAAGTTTGATTTCACATCCATTTGATATGCTTTACACTTGTTCTGAGCCATTGTGGCTAGAACTGTTCTTATAGTATCTGACCTGGCTGCTAGAGCAAACATTTCTCCAAAATCTATTCCCAGTTGCTACGATAATCCTTTTGATATAAGTCTAGTTTTAAATCTGTCAATTTTACCTTTCTCATTCAACTTTGTCTTGTACACCCACTTTACACCAATGAGATTTTTGTTCTTTTGCAAATCAACCAAATCCTATGTCTCATTCTTTTCAATAGCTTCAATTTCTTGATCCATGGCTTGCACCCAATTTTCATCTCTGGTTGCTTCTTCAATCGAAGAAGGTTGGAATGACAACAATGCAAAATTTGAACTAATATCCAAACAATCATAAATATATTTCAGATTTCTCAGATTTATCCTACCATTGCTCAATTCTTCACCTATTGATTGTTAGGAGAATCTTGGTCTGTTGATCTACTTGAAGATCCATGTTTCTATGAAAATCTTGGAGTACTTATTGGTGTGTCTCTGTTTGGTGTCTTCCCCTGTGATTCTTGCTGCTCATGTTATACTACATCATCTTCTTACATCAATGGCACTTGTGCACCAACTGATTTGTCTATACTACCATTCTCTGACACTCGTTCTCTGAACACAACATCTCTGCTAATTATGGTGTTCTTGGTGATAAGGTTATACAATTTGTAAGATTTTCTCACTATAACCAATAAATATACATATTTCACTTTTATCATTGAATTTGCCTCTTTGCTCCTTAGGCACATGTGCATAAGCTACACATCCAAATACTCTAAAATGAGATACACTGTAATACATACCTGACCATGCTTGTTTTGGTACTATGTTCATCACACTCTTTGTAGGATATCTGTTGATCACATAAATAGCACATGAAACTGCTTCTACCAAATACTCATTAGACAAGTTTATTCCTTTCAACATGCTTCTTGCAATATTCATAATGGTTTTGTTCTTTCTCTTTGCTACACCATTCTGTTGCACTGTGTATCTAGTTGTAATGTATCTTCTGATTCCATGTTGTTTGCAGTAATCATGGAATGTCTTTGAATCATATTCTCCACCACGATTTGGCCTCAATACCTTGATCTATCGATCACTTTCTTTCTCTGCTAAGGCTTTGAATTCTTTAAACCTTGCAAAAGTCTTAGACTTCTGCTTCAAGAAGTAAACCAAAGTCTTTGTGATATAGTCATCAATGAAAGGGAGGAAGTAACTACTTCCACTAATCGATTGTGTTCTTATAGGTCCACACAAGTCTCTATGCACTAGCTCAAGAGGCTTCTTTGCTAGGTATGAAACTCCCTTCGGAAAACCTTCACGATGTTTCTTTCCCAAGATGCAACACTTACAAGTACTAGTAGGTTCTTTAATGGGAGGTAATCCTCTGACCATCGGTTTCTGCCACAACAATTTTAAACCAGAAAAGTGCAAGCGTCTGAATCGAAAGTGCCATAACCAATAATCATTGGAACATGCAACTGTAAAAGAACTGACCTGGTCACTGTAATTTGTAATTAGAGGAAAGAGTTTATTCCTTGTTATCTACACCCTTGCTATCAGCTGCTTGCTGGGGGGCTGGTCATATAAAACACATCCTTGACCTTGAAAGATAACTATGTATCGTTTGTGTGTCAATTGACCAACACTTATCAAATTATGTTTGAGACAGGAACATAATATACCTCTGAGATTGTCTTTGGCTCCCCCTCCTTGGTTAGAATGTTGACCACTCATTTTCCATCTATATCCACAGTCTTGTCAGTTCCCAACTTTACCTCTATTTTCACAGATTGATCAAAATTTGCAACCAAATTCTTGTTGCTTGTCGTGTGTTTATTGCAACCACTATCCAATAGTCACAAATTATCAGAAGGTTCATGCATAGTATGGAAAGCTAGCAACATGGAGATGGTACTCTCTGTAGTGACATATCTCTCTAGTTCCCTTGATCAGCTATCTTCTTCCTGTAATCACGAGTATAATTATCAAATTGATTGCAATAAAAACATGTCACCTTTGATTTGTCAACTCTTTGATTATTATTGAAGTGTCTGTAGTTGTTTCCACTTTCATGTTCATGTTCTTCTAGGTCATCTCTCTGACCACCATACCTTCCGCTTCGTCCTCTGCCTCTCGATTTACTTCTGCCTCGACCTCTGTCTCTTGAAATAGAAACATGACTTTTGAAAGCAATTTCTAAACTGGAATCCTTATTTTTTTCCATCCTTGCCTTGTGATAGAATGATCCCATCAACTCATCAACTGTCAATGATGCCAAATCTTTGGCTTCTTCATTGGTTGCTACCACAACATCAAATTTGGCAGACAAAAATCTAAGGACCTTCTCAACCAATGTTTGATCTTTAATTTCCTCACCATAATTTTTTAACTAATTTATGACTGTCATGACCCAATTCATGAAAGAATCGATGTCTTTTGTCTCCTTCATTTGTAGACTTTCAAAATATCTTCTAGTATCCTTCAACTTAATAATATTGCCGTTGGCCATACCTTTATAATTTGTTGCCAAAGTATCCCATGCTTCCTTTGTTGAAGACGTGATTATAATCTTATGGAATACTGCTTGGTCTACACCCTACTGGATAAGATGCAACGCTTATGCATTCTTCCTTTTGTCTTTTTTCAATAGATCCCTCTGTGCATTAGTGAGAGCTTGTTCTTTTGATTCATTCTTAGGTTCTGAAAACCCAAACTGGACATAATCCCAAACATCATGTGCCTGCAACGTGTTCGCCATCTTAATGGCCCACACATCATAATATTTCCCTATAAATGGTGGGAACTAGGGCTAGAAATTTGAGAAAGTCATCTTTCTCCAAAAATTCCCCTTAAAAAAATACTTTTTGCTTAAAAAAAAAATATAAACCCCTTTTTAATAAAACCCTTATTTATTTCTCTTA